>CM061130.1:1211599-1279601 GCA_030789695.1 Scilla litardierei | reverse complement strand
CTTTGGAATGTGGAGCCTCACATCCTCACAACAAAATGCCTATCAGCAGCCCTCTCACAGACAACCCAGTTGGCCAGCACGAGATGGGGACTTGGCGGTTTATAGCAGGATCTACAAACTAAAGATGCTGATCTTTGAGGGAGAGGACCCTTATGTCAATTATATTCCATCATAATCAGTTTATTTTTATCAATAGCTAGATGATCAGTTTATTTTTATCAATTATATTCCATCATGTCAGTTACTTATTTCCTTATCCATTATCTGATTAGTCATTTGTTATACCTTTTATTCATAGAACTGTATGACATGTTGTTACTCATTATTAATTAGTTAGAAGCAGACGAGCCTTAAATTTTATTTCAAGCATGTTTGCATTCAGACTGAAATGAGAAAATTCTTAGTATGCCTAAATATGTACGGATTTGTCACCCTCGATTTCCTTTCGTAATTTGAGAAGCAGGTCGTGACATATGGGCTAGTCAATTCAGAGATGTCAGGCTATCTAGGTCCAATCTAAATTAAAGTCTAAATATAATTCTATTTGCAATGGGGTTTTGAGTCTGAATTTAAAAGGATATGTTAGGACTGTAATGTTTTTGAAAATATTTTTAATGTAATCCAACTAGATATAGGAGTCCTAATCTTACAGGAAGAAAAGACTACCTTTATAAATTAAAAGGAAAATCCAAAAAGGAAGGTAGTGTCAAGAAATACAAGATTAAAATAGAAAATAGATCAAACACAATAGAAAATAGACCACACCCAAACTGAGGTAACGGTGATCTTTATATAGGAAAGGTGATCTTTATATAGGAAAATCCAAGATGAATACAATTAGAAGTGTCAAGCATCATCATGTAAAAGTAGAAGAATTTTGTGTAAAGTAAGTAATATTTTATAATTAGATAATAATTAGTAACTCGGGTTTGAGTAGCAGTAGGAATTAATTGTCAATAAGAATCAAAATAAGAGTTGCAAACATATTGTATTCAACTATATAAACAGCACCAGCACCAGTACCAGCACCCCGATTTTTAGGGTATGGTCTATTTTATATTTTCAACCTTCTATTTTTAACACAAAATAAGTACACTCTCATGCTAAGTTCATCTATCATTCAAGGCAAGTGGTTAAAAATAATTATTTCCTGCAAGAGGTTCTTCATCAAAGAGATTTGGAGGCTATGTGGCTGAGTTACAGGTCGTTTTCTTACCAGGTTCCATTGCTTCCTCTTTAAGTAATCAACGTGCTATACTCCACCATTGCATTAGAGAAAATATATAAATAAATAGAGAATATTGTTGAACCTTTAAAACCAAAAATTGGGGCCCAAATACCCTACAGCAGCTATGGTTGAAGCGGGGCTAAAGAACAATACAACAGCTACAGATAAAGCATGGTTTAGCTTATTTTAATGTTTCTACGACAATAAGCATGTTCCATACAGTCTACAAGTCTAGTGATCAAATATGAACAAGTCTATGATACCAGAATGAAGCTATATTTTGCCCTACCGCTTGAACTGAACCAGATTCATGCAATAATTTTCAAGTGATGGCATCAATATACCTTTAGTTACTGGATCAATCCAGGTCCAGCTATCCTAATTAAATTATAAAATGCACTAAAATGTAAAAAACCATTTCAACTCAATGTGCGGTGTGAGAATAATTTTTAGTGAAAATATTATGATATGTCATTTGTTCAATCAGTTCAGTATGATGTACTATTTAGCCACATAATCATGCAGTACAAGTGCCAAGATCGATTGAAGACCACGATTCTATAACCTTATTCTAACATAAGAATATCATGACAAATGACCATGCTTAAAGAGGGTCATGGTCAACAGGCCTGACCAGCAAACAAAGCACCATGGCCAAACGACATTCAGTAAAACTTCGGAGTAATTTGGCTTGCTTGAAGACCTTTCCTATACGAATAAACTCTTTGAAATACAACAAGCAATAGAAAATGAAGAAAATCAAATTAATGATTAGCCAAAAAGTCCATAGGATTATGATACTACTATAGCAAAATTGACTGCCATATACAACTTGCAGATCATGTTTAGCATTCAACTAGCACTGATTTCTGCGAGTATTAACTGGGAAAGGAACGGAAGGGGACAAACCTAAGCAATTCATGCGTACATCATCATGTTGGGTTTTGAGGAGAGCGTCAAGCGAATGACGTAGGAGAAGAATCTTTGTTTCGGTGAATGAGGAATCAGCACCAACGTTACAGTCACGATCAGCATCATCCCATGGTGTCGCTCGGATATCAGAAAGCCTATACAGCACGAACAAGATCTCCCCACGAATCTCTTCGCTGTAGAAAAGGGAGACAGTTTGACAGTGGGGATGTCAATCGTCGACTCTTTATGACAGACAAGCTCAAGGTGTCAGAGGATGAGTTTCACCTTGGCAGGCGAAGGCCGTCCACAAGGTTGGAGAAAAGAGCCAATCTGTCGGCAATGACAGAGGTTGGATCACAGTATTGCTGAGAATCCAGAAGGCGACCCAAACAGTGTAGCTGCATTGCAGGTTGAAGGGCATGAGAATATCCGCAGCGGAGTACCCACCCAAGTGGTTTGACACTAGAATAGAGTGGGGGTTTCAAAGTGAAATGTAAATGGCAAGTGCGGCTGTCTCTCAATCTCAAATTGAGACAGGCTGGAGATGGATGCATATGCATAGAGAGAATTAATCCATAAGTTTACAATAAATAAAAATCAAATTTTAAAAATAAAGGAAAATTCCGGAAATAATTAATTTGGAAGGCATCATCAACCTCCTGGCAGTAGAATTGGTATGACAATAAAAAATTAAAAAGCAATTAGTATGATTTGCGGAGGAGGAGGAGGAGGTTACGGACGGACCGAGTAGGCATGACGGCGATTCCAGGCAGGGAAACTGGGGGGAGACGACAGACGATCGGCGATGCGAGCAATGAAATCTCCCGCGAAGATGGAAGAAGAAGAAGAAGCGGTGGTAGTTGAGAGTAGGGTGATGAGATGGATGAGATCGCGGGCTAGGGCTTCATCACGGGTGAAGTTGTCGCAGAAAAGGGCACGAACCAAAGGGGGAGCAACGAGGGAACGGGCAGCTGCTGCTGCTGAAGAAGAAGGGATAAAGAATGATGACAAGTGGGAAGAGAGGAGGGAGAGCTGAGAGAGAGCGTAGGAGACATGATAGCAAGGGGATGCTGGATCGGAGAGCAGAGCAGAGAAGCAATGCAAGCACATCATCCCTCCTCCTCCCGCCGATGAAGTCTCCAACACCATCGGCCCATTGTGACCCTTCCCACAACTACGATGCCCTTCTTCTTCTTCTTCTTCTTCTTCCTCTAACCCTAATCCCGATTCCTCTTCATTAACTACGAATTGATCCCCTTCCTCTGCCGCAAAAGTTGTCATTCTTTTTCTTCTTGAGCTACTGATGGATCACCATTTCATTCATTTATTCTTAGCGTCCTTCCCCACTTCACGTTCGCAGAGTGATCCCCTTTTTTCGTTGTGGGAGATGCAGCGCGCTGTGAGATCGAGAAATAGCGTAAATGAATGGAAGCTCAAATGATCTTGAAATGGGAACTTCTTTGAGCATCTACCGTTTTACTCCTTTTCATACCTATAGTTTTACTTCCGAGCGAGAAAATTGGTTAAATGACATCGGTCAATAAGGGTTTTTAATTTGTGTGTTGTTAGTTGCACCGCAAATTTTTATGGTTTCACCGTACTTTTAATTACAAATTTACCATTATGAGCGGTCTTATAATTGCACCGCACTTTTATTTACAATTTTGACAGAAAAGGACGAGAAACACTATAATTAAATGATTCTAAACTGCAAAAAAACTAAAGGGGCTTAGTGGACCTCCTCCATCTTGCTGCCTTCGGCATTAGCATCCTCCAAATGAGGCATGTCCGTTTCAACATCAGCAGCAATCTTTTCGTCATCGATGCTCAGACCCAGCTTGAGCATTCTATGGATCATGTTGCCAAAGGTGTTGGGGTCATCGAGGCTGAAGCCAGAGGTCAGGAGGGCAGTCTCGAACAACAGCAACACGAGGTCCTTGACAGACTTGTCATTCTTTTCGGCTTCCGCTCTCTTCCTCGTCTCCCCTGTGATGGCATTCTCTAGGTTGATCTGGTCTTATTGCTGGACATGTAGCCCGCCATGCTTAAATCACTCAACGCCTGGGCCTTCATGATACACCTCGGCCTTAGTCACGAGAGCTGTCATTTCCGACCCCACGACAACACGCTTCAGCATGTCGACCGGCAATACGAAATACAACTGCCCCCGCATGACCAACTCTTGAGGGCTCAGAGCCTGAATGTAGTGGTCGTCGTAGTGAAAACTGTCGGAATTGAACGAAGAGAGAGACCATCGAGGCCAAGAACTTCTGAAACATCGACTGGGGCCGAGAATTCCTGCAGAGAGCCATCGATGCAGACTACTATGGTTGCACTTTTAATTCCACCTCTTCCAACGGTGAAATTATCAATAAAACATAATTAAATTTTTTTCTCCGCGGTGAATTTAACAACACGGTGAATTCCGAAAAGTCTACGGTGCCATTAACAGCACTCTTTTAATTTTTACCATCAAGTTTAAAAACTTGGTTAGAATAACACCCTAATGAAAATAGAGACGAAAATACCCCTAGCATATTCACAAAAATTAAACCACAAAAAAGTAAAAAGTTAAAACCCTGAGAAAACCCAATTTTCTCCGTCGTTTGCACTCCTCCAATTTGCCGCCCAAATCGCCCATCTTCCTCCTCTCCGACCATCCCTCCGGCGTTCCCGTCCTGAACCGCATCTCACGTAGCTGCAACGCTCCCAAACAACGCACCCTCAAACCCTTCGCCGCTTCGCCAACTCATACAGCGTAGCCCTCGCAAAGCTCAGACGACGCAGAAATCACAGCACCGCCGTACCAAGCCTCCAGCGCCTTTTTGATTTTTGAACCAGGTAAGTGATTTCGCATATTTAGCTTCGCATTTTGGAATTTTTTTTGTGATTTTGTAAAAGTTTTTTTGGGGTATTAATTTAGGGTTTTGGGAAGAATACAATTTGAGAAGAATACGAAGATGTTAAGTTATTGCATGTTCAAATAATTCGCATTTTGACAATACTCCTCACCTTGAATACCCTGTAAAATTAAATGACAAGTTATTGCATGTTCAAATTTACACGATATCGCAAGTAAAACATAAAATGTTAAGGTATTGCATGTTCAAATTCTTGATGCTCACATTACTCAATTTGCATGTTAAGCAAAGTAAGTTTTTTTGAAGATGTGCATCAATATGCTGCAAAATACGTTGGAATACGGTAGTAAACACTGGTTTACTTGAACGAAAGAAGCGTAAAGCAGCGCGTATCAGCGCAAAATGGTGTATATCAGCGTAAAGCAATGCATATCAGTTAATTTGAGGGAATATTACTACATACCTAACTAGGAAGCAGGTATATGATGAGCAGCATGTTTTTTGTATTTTTTGTTGTAAAATACGATGTTATACGCTGTAAAACGCTGACTTATTAGGTAAATAATTTGGGTGATTAGTGTTATACGCTGACTTGGAGTTGTGCATACCACTAAACTTGCATAATTGGAGATGTGCATCAATATGCGGTAAAATACGTTGGAATACGTTAGTAAACGCTGGTTTACGTGACATATAGAAGCGCATATCAGCGCATATCAGTGCAAATTGGTGTATATCAGCGTAAATCAGTGCATAGCAGTTAATTTGAAGGAATAATACTACATACCTAACTAGGAAGCACTTTTATGCGATGAGCAGCATGTTTTTGTATTTTTTTGGTAAAATACGATGTTATACGCTTACACTGTTATACGCTAACTTAATTATCTAATATCCTGATATGTTTTGCGATATGTAGATGGGTAAAATCAAAGTTAATAATCGGGCTTCTGTGGATTGCATACGAGAGGCTAAGGCATACTTGGGCGAAGATGCCTACCAGAAAATGTTGAAGGAGTACAATTTCATAGAGTACTTGTCTAAGCTTGAGAAATTCCCAATACAAAGTCCGACTTTGCATTGCTTATTATCTAGAGTGGAGGTTGAAAGCAGTACCAGCCCTAATAAATGTGCATTGAAGTTCAACATAGCGGGGCATTCGTATACCTTTGGTCATGTGGAATTTGCGCTTGTTACTGGCTTGCCTTTCGGGGAGTTTCTGAATTGTGACGAGGAAGCAGAGACACCGTTCCGGGGATTCCTTGACACCGCTAACATGCGATTTTCAGATGTGATGGCCAAGCTCAATGCTGAGGCCGTTCAAATTCCTGGCAGCGCAGAAATTCGGAAGCTTGCTGTGCTTTACATCATCCACAACATGGTCTTCGTGAAAGACGTTGTGAATATTGTGCATCCAAGGGCCATATGTTTGGCAGATGATCCGGAGCTGTTCAATTCATACCCATGGGGAAGAATGGTATATGAAGAATTGGTGAAGGAGTGGGCACACAGTTGAATAGGGTTAAGAAACCTGGTGTCGCACATCTGAAGGTTGGGACGTTCCCATTTGCTATTCAAGCATGGGTTCTAGAGTGTCTTTTGCCAGATTTCGCTGCTGCCTTGGTTAGGAGGGTGCCTGGGAACCCTCTTCCAAGGATCTTTCGATGGGATACGTCACACGCATTGCCAGGTGGATATTCCCTAGCTAGGCAGACTATATTTGACGTTGAAGATGTAAGAATGGACTTAACTTCCAATATTCTTTGGTTTTTTCATTATACAAAATGATATGCCATTGTATGCACTTAAATGCACTAGTATACGCCTGAATACGTCAACATACACCAGTGTACGGCGACGTATACTAGTGTATATTAACGTATAATAGTGTATAATAGTGTATGTTAATGTAACACAGTTTTTTCCACACCACATACTTATTTTTATATTGTTCTTGCAGTTTTCTTTCAATATTCTTTTGTTTTTTCATTATATAAAATGATATTCCATTGTATGCACTTAAATACACTAGTATACGCCCAAATACGCCAATATACACCAGTGTACGGCGACGTATACTAGTGTATATTAGCGTATAATAGTGTATAGTAGTGTATGTTAACGTAACACAGTTTTTTCCACACCACATACTTATTTTTTCATTGTTCTTGCAGTTTACTTTCAATATTCTTTTGTTTTTCATTATATATACTGATATGCCATTCTATGCACTTAAATACACTAGTATACGCCTAAATACGCCAATATACACCAGTGTACGGCGACGTATACTAGTGTATATTAACGTATAATAGTGTATAATAGTGTATGTTAACGTAACACAGCTTTTTCCACACCACATACTTATTTTTTCATTGTTCTTGCAGTTTACTTTCAATATTCTATTGTTTTTTCATTATATATACTGATATGCCATTCTATGCACTTAAATACACTAGTATACACCTAAATACGCCAATATACATCAGTGTACGGTGACGTATACTAGTGTATATTAACGTATAATAGTGTATAGTAGTGTATGTTAACGTAACACAGCTTTTTCCATACCGCATAGTTATTTTTTCAATGTTCTTGCAGTTTTCTTGCAATATTCTTTTGTTTTTTCATTATATATACTGATATACCATTATATGCACTTAAATACACTAGTATACGCCTAAATACGCCAATTTACACCAGTGTTTGGCGACGTATACCAGTGTATATTAACGTATAATAGTGTATAGTAGTGTATGTTAACGTAACACAGCTTTTTCCATATCACATAGTTATTTTTTCAATGTTCTTGCAGTTGTCTTTCATGCGATTAACACCTGAAGCCGCAGAATTGGAAATGAGCTACTATAATGGCATCCGAGCTTTCCTTGATTACAGACCTGCTTATCTAGGATATTCAATGCCTCATGGTGGAGATGATGAAAAGAACGTCCCCGGGTTTCTAAACTTGACGTTGGCTTTGAAGAAGCTAGATAAGAAGATAGCCGTGAGCAACCAGAAGATGGAAGATCGGATAACCGTGTTGGAGGAGAGGGTGGCCTCTTTAGAGAAGGACAGGTTGGATGCCAAAAGGGTTGAGATCAATATTGCGAAGCGAGTGAGAGACATGTTTTCCTATCAGATCGCCATGGCTATGTTCAAAATGGAGAGGCAAACAAGGGCTGAACTGAACCTCCCACCATCTACAAATGAACCCCCTACAGTGATTGACATCAATGAGGATGGAAAGTGTGTTGATGGTGTGGCGGATATTGCCGATGCTGGTTTTGACATGCCTGACGTGTCTAAGGCTATCTCTGTTGAAGTTAGTGCTGTGGTCGAGGAGCCCAATAGTCACATAGTTGGACGACCAATGAGGATGAAGAGACCCGCAGCAGCTTTTATTAGCCCATACCTGAAACATGCAGACCAAAAAAAACCAAGGAAGAAGAAGGGTGATGATAAAGATGCTGATAAGAAGAAACACACGCTGATATGCTATGACAAAGAAGCCCCAGTTGACAAAGAAAATCTTATTGACTTACCCCTCTCCAACCCTGCTACGACGGATTTCTCGTACGATACATCGAGGTTTGATTTGTTAAGATCGTGGATGTCTAAGAATGTTTCAAGGGCCGCAGTTGTTGGACTTGTGCCTATGGTGAAGACACTGGACTCCATCTCTTGCAAGGACTTGGAAGTGCTCATTTCTGAAAGAGGTTGGCTTAGTAGTGAGGTATGTACTAATATTCCGTCACATTAACTGATATACACCATTATGCGCTGATATGCACTGCTTTACGCTTCCTTTTGTCAAGTAAACCAGTGTTTATTAACGTATTCCAACGTATTTTACAGCATATTGATGCACATCTCCAGTTGCTTAACATGTAAGTTGAGGAGTATCCAGACATGTTCCAATCATCAAAATGGACATGTTTGGGAGGTCTTTACAGTAGGTCTGTAAAGTATGGGTACAAGTTGTTTTTGGAAAACCGGCTGATATATTCCGAGACGAGGATGGCTGGAGCTGAGGTTTCATGGGGTGCCATGGACATTGATTTATGCAAGTTTGTTTTAGGTATGAATGAAAATTGGGCGAGTAAGGCATGGGTCTCTTGTGACCACGTCTATGGGATTGAAAACATAGCGGGGTCGCACTGGGCAACATATGCATACGACTTTGGTAAGAAAGAGGTCAAAGTGTATGACTCTATGTCGAGTGCGTACAAGGAAGAGCGCCTCGAGGTCTTTAGTATACATGCCGCAATCGCACCATCACTTTACAACGAGAGTTTTGCAACTGATGAAGCCAAAATGGACCCTGACATCCCATTTGTTGTGGCAATTGTTGATGTTCCACAGCAGCCCAACAGTTGGGACTGTGGGGTTTATGCTATCAAATTTGTTCAGTGCCTAGCAATGAATACTGACGTCCATGGATTATCGGCTTCGCACTTCAGTGAGTACAGGAGGCAACTAGCTGTGGATATGGTAAAGTGGTCCAAAACAACAGCCGGGACATATGTATATGTTGAGAAGGATATCAAAGCTTGATATGTATATGATATGTATATTATGTGTAGAAAATTGACACATTACTTTTGGTTATGTATGTTTAATCTCAAATCTCTCTTTCCATGTAACAAATGATTAGTTTAAATTTTCCTCAATGTACTTGTGGGGTTAATTATGTTGTATGTACTAATATTCCTTCAAATTAACTTATATACACCAATTTGCGCTGATATGCGCTGCTTTGCGCTTCTATATGTCATGTAAACCAGTGTTTACCACTGTATTCCAACGTATTTCAACGCATATTGCTGCACATAGCCAATTGCTGAGTATCTAGTCACGTTCCAATCATCACAATGTACATTTTGGGTTGTCTTTACAGAAGGACTGATATTTTGGGATGTCTTTACAGAAGGACTGATATTTTTGGGTACAAGTGATTATTTTTAATTGACATGTTTAAGGTGAAATCTGACTTTATTCATTTTACGAATGATTAGTTACTTCTTCACCCATTATACTTTCAAACTAACTGATATACACCAATTTGCGCTGATATGCGCTGCTTTGCGCTTCAGTATGTCACGTAAACCAGCGTTTACCACCGTATTCCAACGTATTTCAACGCATATTGATGCATTTCGCCAGGTGCTGAACGTGCAAGTTTTCGGATTATCTTGTCACCTTCCAATCATCACAATGTACATTTTTGGGATGTCTTTACGAAAGGACTGATATTTTTGGGTACAAGTGATTAGTTTTAATGCACATGTTTAAGGTGAAATCTGACTTTATTCATTCTACGAATGATTAGTTACTTCTTCACCCATTATACTTTCAAATTAACTGATATATACCAATTTGCGCTGATATGCGCTGCTTTGCGCTTCAATATGTCACGTAAACCAGCGTTTACCACCGTATTCCAACGTATTTTAACGCATATTGATGCACTTCGCCAGTTGCTAAACATACAAATTATTAGTTAAACCTTCCACTTACATTGTTGCAAATTGTTACAATCTGACGAAGGGCTGAGCATAAAATTTTACTGCACCATCATATTGGTTGAGTTGGTACATACTCCTTCCCCTTACATGTTTGCCTATTATGGACTGGCTCTCTGCATCGTCCACGCCTCCTTCCTGGGAGATTTCCAGTGGTTTCCTCTCCTTGTGACGGCATCCGTTTCTTTTTTCTCCTTCCTTTTTTGTTCGAAACAACTGGCGGACGTACAACCACATCTTGGACACTTTGTGGTACGACTCGATACCACTCACTTCGATGCGGAACTGGATTCATTGGTAGGGTGTATGCCAGCCTTAAACATTCAATTCTGTAAAACCTGCATAAGATAAGAATCATATTGTAACACGCCAGTAAAAATAATATATACCAGTATGCACTACTCTACGCCATTAAACACTATTATACGCTTTTAAACACTGATACACGGAAAGTATACAAACGTATACCAACGTATAACGAATTTTACCTTGAACAAAGGGTATAAGAAGATATATTACGCGTCCTGGAAGCCCTGATTGCATGTGCGCATGGCAACTGGTTTAGCTGGAATTTATAGCATGTGCAATTGCGCAAATTTAAATCAACTATTGCATCACGTTGACCATCAAGAATGTAAAACCTGAATTCATCAATTGGATGTACCATGAAGTGGCGTGACTTATCATCTCGCTTACCCATCTTTCTCTCAGCATAAGGAGTGAGTATGCTAGTGCATTTGTTGGCGAGTCTTAGCCGATCAGGGAACCAAGCCTGTAGCTTGGTTCTAATAGTTTCCAACAAAGCGATAATAGGAAATTCCCTAGCCACCTTCAAGAGAGCATTCATTGACTCGGCAATATTGGTCGTCATGGTACTATATCGCCTGGCAGGAAAAAAACACCGAGCCCATTTTTTTTGGATCAGCATCCATAAGATAGTCATATACTTGCCTCTTTGTTGATCGCACATGCTGCAACTTCTCTTCGAAATCTATCTCTGTATAAGCCTTAGACACACTGTACAAGAATTCCTTTGCCTTCACGTTGTACTTTGCATTCATGTTCAAACCCAGGTGGAACATGCAAATTCCATACACTGCTTCAGGAAATTGCTCCATGCAACATTTCTCAATTGAAGGATGACAGTCAGAAATAAAAACTAAATCTTCTCGGGCCCCAACAACATGGCGAAGTTATTGAAAGAACCATGCCCACGATGCATCGTTTTCTGTTGCTGCGACGCCAAATGCTAATGGATAAATTTGGTTGTTTCCGTCCATACAAGTAGCAATGAATAACTTGCCTCTGTAACGTCCCTTCAAGAAGCATGCATCTACAGCTATAACAGGTCGGATGCAAGATTTAAAACCCACAATCGAGGGCCCTAATGCCAAGAAACATTGCACAAAACAATTGTTCACGTCTAACTGATATGCTGAATACGTTTCGGGATTTGCATGCTCCAACAACCACAAGTAAGATGGGAGTCCCATAAAAGATGCTTCCGGACTGCCACGTACCATTTGTGTAGCAATCTCCTAGGCTTTCCAAGCTTTCCAGTAAGATATTTTTATACCATACACCTTTTCTAACATTTTCACGATATCCCACGGATCATTATTATCATCTTTAACCATTTGCGCAATAACTTCGCTTGTTGCACTTCCATGATAACGCTTAAACCTTGCATCAATGGAACAACTGTGACCCTTCACGTATGACCAAATGATCCATGAGCCATGCTTCTTTGACAATGACCCCCTAAGCCTCCACGTGCAAGACTTGTCAACACAGGTAGCAATAAGCCTCATGCGGTCAGAATGTGTAATGCGAAACTCGCGATTCGCCTTCACGGTTATAATACGCAATCGGAGCAACAGTTCAACCTTGCTTCTTACAAGTTAACCAATAATGAAATTCTTCATCACATGAACGTTCACATTGGTCGAATGTGCTTCAGAAGGACCATCATTACCATAAGTGATGGTATGATTGTGATTACCTGCATCAATATAACATAGAATAAGCCAATATGCGCCAATATACATCAATGTGCATTATACTACGTAGTGTATATTGGAGTATAGAGATGTATATGAGAGCATACCTGTAAAAACAGGATCAGTTGGGACTATGGGGAGAGGACGTGAATCTGCAGGCTTGTTTGTATGGCCATCATCATAATTGTCTATATTTTCTGTTGCATGAGCACCCTCTTCTGGATGTACGGCCAGATGTGATTCCACAAATACACCAAAATATGGATCAAACAAACCATCATATACACAAGCAAATGGATCCTGTCGTTCATACGAATCATCATCACAAACATCATTAAAGGGGTCATCGTTGTCAAATTCGTCATTACAACTATCCTCTTCTTCGACTTCTTTTTCGTGCATCGAATACGCTTCATCATTACCACCAAAATTATCTATTGGATTGGTCAGTTTAATGTCCTCCAGACCGATAGGAGAACAACCATCATTGTTGTCTTGGATACCAAATGGGACTGTTTCGGGCTTGTTCACGCTCTTGCTTACTGGATGGTCCGTGACGGCCTGCACCTTTATTTTTTCTACCACAACTGGCGGTCTATGGGCTATCACTACCTTTGGTTTTGGCGATGAACTGATACATAAAGGAACGTTGTAATCTCTCTTGGAATTGAGCTCAATGAAAGTTGAAATATCTGAATTCCTCAACATTATAAAGGGCAGCATCACAGTATTCATCGGGTAACTAATCCATGCCTTCACGTCAATTATGCTATCATCCTTACTGATCCCAGTTTCAGCACAGATCTGATCAATTAGTTCCGGGTATGTTGTCGACCCTCTAACTCTTACATACCTTGTAAACAATGCATCATAGGTCCAACAACCATCACTACCTTTTTTCCACTGTCCCCCATAATTAATTGGAACTAGTAGACCTGCAGGAAAATTAATCATGCATAACAACGTATACATCTGTTTACATATGTTTCATACAAACATGTCAGATCTAACAAAAATTTCATAGTACAAATCCAAAAATTCACCTTTATTCGAATCCATTAGCTCGAAGTTGGATTTTTGCCTCATAATATGGTTGATTCTTGTTGAAACCCTAAAAATGGATTGGTGGCATTAGTACATACATTACAGTGTAAACCAAATTCTTTACCAAATAATTCAGCGTTTAATACAAAAACATGATGCTCATCGCATAAAACTGCTTCCTAGTTAGGTATGTAGCATTATTCCTTCAAATTAACTGATATGCACTGATTTACGCTGATATACACCAATTTGCGCAGATATGCGCTGCTATGCGCTTCTATATGTTACGTAAACCAGCGTTTACTAACGTGTTCCAACGTATTTTACCGCATATTGATGCTCATCACCAATTAAGCAAGTTTAGTGGTATGCACAACTCCAAGTCAGCGTATAACACTAATCAGCCAAATTATTTACCTAATAAGTCAGTGTTTAACAGCGTATAACATCGTATTTTACCAAAAAAAATACAAAAACATGCTGCTCATCGCATAAAAGTGCTTCCTAGTTAGGTATGTAGTATTATTCCTTCAAATTAACTGATATGCACTGATTTACGCTGATATACACCAATTTGCGCTGATATGCGCTGCTATGCGCTTCTATATGTCACGTAAACCAGCGTTTACTAACGTATTCCAACGTATTTTACCGCATATTGATGCACATCTCCAATTATGCAAGTTTAGTGGTATGAGCATCAATATCCTATACATTTGCGAAGAATTTGAACATGCATATTGATGCACATCTTCGTATTCTTCTAAAAATGTATTCTTCCCAAAACCTTAAATTAATACCCCAAAAAATCTTGTACAAAATCACAAAAAAATTCCAAAATATGCGCAAATCACTTACCTGGTTCGAAAATAAAAAAGTCGTTGTAGGCTTGGTACGTCGGTGCTGTGAGTTCTGCTTGCAAGGGCTACGCCGTATGAGTTGGAGAAGCGGCGAAGGGTTTGTGGGTTCGGTGGTTGGGATCGTTGCAGCTACGACATAGGCGGTTGAAGACGAAAAACGGCGGTGGATGGCTGGTCAGAGAGGAGGATGATGGGAGGTGTTATGGGTTTCGCAGGAAGGGGGACGATTTATGCGGCAAATTGGAGGAGTGCGACCTACTACCGCTTCGGTTTTCGCAGGTTTTTTATTTATTGAATGTGGGTATTTTCATCACTTTTTTCGTTAGGGTGTTATTCTAGCCAAAATTTTAAACTTGGTGGTAAAAATTAAAAACCCTTGTTGACCGGTGTCATTTTCCCAATTTTCTCACTTCCGAGCACATCCAGAATTTCACTTAGGGCCTGTTCTTTTGGCCAGAAAGTTGAAGAGGAATCCCAAATTATTACTGTTCAGCAACTGTACATGAACAGTTTGGTGGATTCCTTGCAAGAGATTTTTGTGTCTGTTCTTTTGCAAGTTCGGTCTGTTGGGAAAATAGGCTGATGTGGCATGCAAAATGAGGATTCCACTTTGGTTTTTGTTTTCTATCACAATAACTAGGATTCCAAAGGATTCCAAAGAAATGTGGGTCCCACCCTCACTCCCTCTCCCACGCGTGGACCCCACACTACTTTCTTCATACAACTTTCTTCAACCAAAAGAACACACTACACGGAGTGGGACCCACCTCAACTTTCCAACTCCACAATCCAACCACACTTTCCAACAAACGAACACACTATACACAAATTTCTCTCTCATCAGATTCCTAACTTCTCAACTTTCCCAATTATACTTTCCAGCAAAAGAACATGCCCTTATTTATAAGTCTGTCACTCAAATTTTCACATCGTGCACAACAATTTTTAATTTCGAAATTGCCATGTTGTACGCAGTGAGTAAACCGGCCGATCCATCGCCGCCACGGGCCAGTCCAGCCCCGTCCCCTCCGTCGCCCCCCTCCTCCACCCCATCCTTCGACAACACATCTCCCTCCTCCGCCCCCTCCTCCGACTACCCAGCCCACTGTTGTCCTCAAAATTTATAGTCACAAGCGCACGGTGTAGTTGTAATGCTTAACAGGTCGTCCGCAGGAAAGGAGGCAAAATTTAAATATTGGTTTTCTTCAAAGTTTATTAGCTACGCGATCAATTGTGAAGCTAAGTAATGAATGCAAAGAAGAGATATCAATATGGAAAAGCTCTAAAGCAGGGTATCACCACTATTGAATTTAAACTAGGATTGATTTGGGTTAATCGGTTGTTGATTCATGAGATATGGAGAAGTTGTCTAACATTAGGGCATTCTCCTACCGCCCACTTCCGTGATGCTATGATAAGATAGTCTCTTATGTTATCACATACCCCCCACTTCTGTGATGCTATGATAGGTCTACCTACCCCATGCCCAAGTTAACTTCTGTTGGTGCATCGACATGTGATAGGTGCATTGTGCTTGACAAATGTCCCCAACCTTTCTCAACGCCACTTTCGTAGATAGAATTTGGGTCTATGCTAGTAGGGCTCTAATCCACGCCTAACTCCTGCTGGAAACATAGATAGTATGGATTGGTGTAGCGATTGAAAACCCTATATTAGCCCTAGCGTTTACCGAGGTCATGTCCTTATGGCCTGCGGTTACCCAGGTTTCCAATTACTATCAATAAATGAAGACACTTAAATTAACTTTATACGCTTGTAGTCATGTCGTTTACTTGTTATAGTTGTAGTTGCTATGATACTCTTTTCTGACCATGGACGTGTTATATTCCCTTATGCACACTTCCATGTCTCATTTTCTTTATGCCACTAATGTAGCTTTTATGTTTCAATTTATGTTTCACTTCAAAATGCCATAATATGTCATACGTTGTAACTGCATGATCTGTTGAATAATATGCCATATTAGTTAGGCATTCCTATTGGACATGCTTTGACGTGCCATCCCCTCTTTCCCACAGGTTGTAGCAGGTGAAGTCTTCAGCAGTTAGCTTGGAGTTGGAGTGTGGGTAGCTGTAGAGAGTGAGTTGTATTGGGGGTTTGAGTGTTGTACTATGTTACTATTGGGGTGTTGCCTTGGGGTTGTTTAGTTGGGAGATGTTTGTATATGTTGTACATCGTCACTTTTGGATAATATGAATGATTCTACATTGTAACGGCATGTTTATGTACGTGTATATTTCGTACGTGTTTTCGTTAGTTGATTTATTTGAATAATTGTTTTAGAATTATTATTATTATTTTTCCCCGAGCTCGAACTCGTAGTCGGATCCCTTATGCATGATCTTTGCGACTTCGCGATCGCAATGGTATCTTATTTAATTTTTGCTTAACGTTTGTGACGACCCGTATCCATCAGTACGCATATATTTGTATTCGATGTATTTTCATATATTAAAAGTATTTTATAATGGTTGGTTATGAGTTTAATATCAAATTGGTTTCAAAATAATTTATAAATTTTTTTGTAGTATCAACATAGTTAAAACCTATTTTAGTGAGTTCGAGTGCCATCCAATACCCCTAAATAATTTATATAATAATATATATCTAATCATTACCGATATGGCTGCATCAATTAATATTCTACATAAACATTATCAAAAAGATTTCAAACTTCTACATTGTGATTATATGATCATTTAGTGCTCCCCATTTTATTTTCGTAATTTTTGGAGTCAAATCGACCTAGAACCCGCAAACCCGCGACCCAAATGTTTTGGCCCAAAACTCAAATCTCCGCAGCTCAAACTCTGAAATGGACTTTGTATTCGCAATTCTTGCGACGAAACGAACCCGTGGCTATGTTTTCGTAATTTTTCGGAGTAGTATACAAAAACGGAGTAATATTACATTTTTTACTAATTACAATCACTAATCACTTTCACCTTCACTAATTACATTTAACTAGTTACCATTTACCCCTAACCCACCTATTTAACCCACCTCCTAAAGTTGGCAGATCTAACCATATTAATTAATATTATTATTATTGTTATTATTATTACTATTATTATTATAAACTATATCTTTATATTACTCACCATTTATATAAACTAACCTACCCTCTCCCTCTACACACAGGCAGACCTCCTCACTCTCTCCCCCTCTCTCGATCACACTCACATCGAACTCCCGCACACAGACCCCCCCTCTCTCGAACCCATGCAAAGCCCGCCCCTCCTCTCCTCGCACCGAACCCGTCAACCCACCCCTTCACGCTCAAACCAGCTCTCCTCTCCCTCAGCCCACACGTCAGCCCCTCTTAAAGCGACGAAGCCCCAACCTCTCATCGCCTACTCCACCCCCCTGCTCCACCTTCGACTCCTCCCTGATGGCATCCAAACCCACGACGACATCGCCCGCCCCCTCTTCCTCCGACTGACGACAAACCACGACGATAGCGCCCCACTACGCTTTCACCGCCACTAAGCCACCGCCAGCACCCCCATGCCCCATCCAAACCCCTGACGACGAGAATAACCCCCGAATCACCCGAACAGCCTTCGCACTCCTCTCCTCAGCCCATCGCTGAGCGCCCACACCGCCTGCATCGCCTCCCTCCGCTCACGACGAACCCCTCAGACGTAGCAACGGCGAAGCCACCACCCGAAGCACTCCCGGAGCACCGCTCCTCCTCTCTCCTCTCCGACGTCATTGCCCACCTCCAGCGCTCCGCCGCTCGCCTCACTGTCCGCTCCCTCTCCCCACCGCCCCTCCGTTGAACGAAGGCCGTCGAACCTAGCAACGACATCTCCACCACTGCTTCCACCGCTCCTCGCCGCCGTTGCCGCGATACGCCGCCGTCGCCAGCAACTGTCTCGATGCCATCACCGACTGCCACCCCGTCCGCCCTCGCCGCCGTTTGCCCTCGCCGCCGTCCGATCTCACGAATCCACGCTGCATTGCATGTTGAGGGTGAGAACATAGAGTTATTTAAAATAAATACTAAAAACACGTATTTAAATACGTACAGAAATATGTATATTTATAGACTGAACTAAATAAATTCCTAATAAATTGTACAGGCCTCAGAAAAATACGAGACAAGGCCCAGAAAATCAGAAACGACGAAATGGACTCATTGGCACTGGTTTCATCGCCAAAAGGCAAGTATATCTCCCACAATGATTTTTCAAAGTCAAAACTTAATAAAGCTAAATTCGCTTTAAAATTCATAGCATGAGATTTTCACGTACACTAACGTACGAGAAAAATATATGTTGTAATACTAGTTAATACGGTCGTTTTGACCCCTTGTAGGAAGAATTCCGACGTATGGTTTGCCCTAGAGAAATCTTTGAAAAATATAATGAAAAAACATTTTCTCGTTTTTAATTAGTTTTTGGGTCATATAAATTAAGAAAAATCCCCATTAATTATTTTAAGATCTTGAAAGATGTTTACTAGCCTTAGTAAAAAATTTTAAACTTATTCACCTTCAATTGCTTAGTCAAAATCGTTTTCAATGCGTGTTTCTTTAAATTATTGTGCATTTCTATACTTTGTATAATTACGTAACTAAATCACAAAACTATGAAATTGGTTGAGATGATTGAATAGACTGATGAGACATCTTACGCATCTAATACGATGCAACTGAACTGAATAAACTGAACGGAAGATGGAACTTCAATAAAAATGAATGAAAGATGGAACTTCAACATAATGAATGGAAGATGAAACTTCAATATAATGAATGGAAGATGGAACTTCATATAAATAGATAGCACACGTACTTTGACCCAGCACTTGATTTGACCCATGGGATTGGGGTAGTCTATGATCACAAGTGTTACGGAGTGGCTGGATGCACCCATGCCGAATACCTCCAACACATTATGGAGGTTAGAGCTTGACCGTCGCCATATAGGGTCGGTGAACAATGTCACGGATTGGCTCACGTCATAGTGCGCATGTTAGTCATCTCTCGTACTCTTGGTCATGGACTTATCACTAGAATAGACTGGTTATTAAATATTGTTCTAACCTCTTTTTCTACAGGTTGCTACAACGTTGCAGTTTTATTATCAAATGTTAAATTGTTACAGATTGCAAATAGTTTTGCAAATGGCTATCAAATGATTAAATTGTTGTAGGTTGCAAACTGTTGTGAATGTTTAACTGCTATAACTCTTTTAAAATTAAATTTATTTCTTGTCTTTAACTCTTTTTAACTTAAACTTACTGCTTGTTTTTAAAGTTCAGCGTGGTTCAATTTTAAATATCTAATATTTTTGTTTTGGAGATTATCTTGCCGAGACCTCGCTGACGAACATTTCAGTTTGTTGTTTTACGAAATGTCCGTAAGGTATCGATAGTGAGTTCTTTGAAGACACTACCGTAGGAGTTGAGCCAGTACTCAAGGAATACGTGGAGTACCTACCCGCTGCAGATTAGACGATCACCTTCGGGACTGCGCCTTTATATTTGAAATAATGTAATTTGTTTACTTTGTTTGTACTGGCCATGCTAGGCCCAAGATGTATCCTAATTATTGTACGCTGGATATGTAATAATGTTGTTTAGTCTGCTTCTTAAATTTATATGCAAGGACCTGCAGTTTTCACACAGACGCTTAGTGTGTTTAAGCCAAGGAGGAAGAAAGAAAGAAAAAGATTTTTTAAAAAAGTACTCCTCCTTGTTTTAAGCACACCGCGGACCCGCTCGCGTCCTCGCTCCCTAGAAAAATGAGAAGTGGGACGTGACAACGTTGATTGCAGGGACGATATCATAATAAACTGATTATCGTAATTATACGAATTTTCCTAATCCTAAATATCTAATTAAATCAATTCCCTAAATCCAATCTGATCCTAATCTAAACATCTTAACTGATCATATTATCCAAATCAAATCTCAACCCACTAAATCTTAATATTGATTTTCTAATCAAATATCATAACCAAGTCGATCCTCCTAATCTAATCTTAACTAAGTTGATTAGTTAAATCGGATCTAAATCCTAATACCTTTAAATATCTTAACTAAGTTGATTAGTTAAATCGGATCTAAATCCTAATACCTTTAAATATATTAACTATACTAATTTCCAAATCAAATCTAAACCAAATTGAGTTCTAAATCAAATCCTAACCAAAACAATCTTTCTAATCAAGATATCCTAACCGAATAAATTATTTAACCTAATCTTTATAATCTAATGGATTATCCAAATCATATAATAACCCAAAAATCCTAACTAAAATATTATCTTAATTATATATTAATTTAACCCATCCTAACATTCGATTCTAGCCTATCTCCTAATCTAATCCTAATTTAATCTTAATTCTTATAATCTAAAAATCTTAATTGGTTAGATTTTTAAATTAGATTTAATCTTAATTAACTCCTAATAAGATCCAAACAAACCCTACGGATCCTCATGTCACCCGTGTCTTGCATGCGACTAACAAATCTGCAACCCACGTTCGTAACCACATGATCCTCTCCCGCAAACCATGCAATAACCCATGAAGTTGCAACAATCCAAACCCCCAACAACAGATCCCAACCCACGCACAAATCCTGTGGGATCTCAACAACTCTGCACATACACGATCCCCTCTCCTATCAAAAACACATGCAGCGATCTCCTCGTTCTTCTTCACAAACCCCGAGTGCCCCTCCTCCGACAGCTGCGGCGTCACACTTCGGCAACTTTGTGTAATGCCCTGATAGCTACTGCACAAGTACTAGAGGGGGGGGGGGGGTGAATAGTACTTTAAAATAATCAAGAGTAATTATTCATAATTATCGTACAAACTCAACCAACAATGCGGAAATTAAAATTGACAACAATAAAAGACAATCGCAAACAAACGATATAACAGGTTCGGATCCACCCAAGTCTCCCCGACTTGTTCCCGGTGATCCTACGTCCCAAACACCCGGATCCCCTCCGGCTACTTGAGTTAGAAACCCCTAACTCAAATTTGCACTATGAAACTCTTGTAGAAAACCTCTACAAGATCAAATCATACACAAATGAAAATGTGACTCCCACAAACCGGGATCACACACAACTCTCACAACCGAGAGTAAAACTTGCAATATCAAAGTAAATGAAATAAGAAATTCTTACCAACAAAATCCTATGCCTTGAGTGAACTTACGATTTTAGGGCAAGGAGGATTTTGGAGGAGAAGAAGTCACCAAACCCTAGCTCCAAGAAGTTGACCAGCAATAGAAGCCTAGGGTGGAGTTGGTGACCTAGAATCAAGCTCTTGGCTTGAGTGGCTCACAATCAATGAGAATCTCTCTTTAGAAATAGGAGTGAGGAGAGATTCTTGTGAGAAATGAAAGCTTGGAAGATGAGAATAAATGCTTCTCTTTGATTCTCTAAAATGCAATTAATATCAGCCTTGAATGCTATGAAGAAGCATCTCAAGATTATATAGGATAGAGAAGAGAGAGAGAGAAAATTCGTGCATTTAATGCTCCAACGGATCTATTTCTGAAGCAGTCTAATCGGTCTAAGAAGGATCACTGACCGACTAGATTCACAACTATTTGGTCGGTGATTCAACATGGACCGACTAACAGCTTCACAGCCAATATAGAAAGTTCAGGGAGTAAAGAACTAGTCGGTCTAAGAAGACTTGCCAACCGACTAGTTCCACAACTAGTCGGTCGGTGAGTGTTCTTTGACCGACTAAGAGTTCAAATAGTATAGGCTGAATTCAAAGACAGCTAGTCGGTTTAAGAACAAATTCCAACCGACTAGTTTCTCAACTAGTCGGTCGGTCGTTGTTCTTTGACCGACTAACTGTAAACAGTAAGTTAGGCTTAAAAATGAAAGCTTAACTAGTCGGTCTAAGAAGGATTCCTAACCGACTAGTTTGACAACTAGTCGGTCGATGAACCTTCTTGGATCGACTAATTGATAAACAGTGTCTAGGCTGAATTGAGCAAGGAGATCTAATCGGTTCAAGAAGGATTGCCGACCGACTAGATTACCATCTAGTCGGTTGGTTCTTCTTCTTGAACCAACTAAGATGCACCAGAAGTCGCGAAATGAAGTGCGAAGCTTCAGTAAAGTTTGTATGGGCTTCTAAGATAATCCTAGCTCTAAGATATGAACGTTATGAAGATTATCAAGTAAGACCTACTCAAGGCTTAACATTCTACGAAAAGAAGCTAGAAGACTATAAATAAAACTTGACGAACCGTCTTCAAAAGCTTCAATCCGAATCTCTTGACTTCAATAATGCTCCTAGATCTTCAACGAAGCGTTAGGCACACGATCACGCGCTTTGAGAAGTCTTGAGACGTCGCTTTAGATGTTCATAGAATTTTGGCGACGATCTCCATAACTGCGCTCACAAAGAGTTAGTTCACGATATTTATATTTGTTCATCATCAAAACCAAATCTGGGGAGTCAATACTCAACATTCTCCCCTTTTTTTGGTGATGACAAACCAACATAAATAATAATCAATAATAATGAATCAAAAGAATTTACTTACTCCCCCTGCATTGATGACACGTTAATTCCAAATTAAATAATAATCATACGCATAAAGGAGACGAGGAAAGTATAAAATGAGAATTCAATTATTGAAATACCGGATTTGAAATCCATTTTTATATCTTAACTCCCCCTGAATCTAACATATCAAAATAGATTCACGGTAAATTGCTTTAAATTATCATTTAGCACATTGTCATTATTAATTCTCTCCCCCTTTGGCATAAGCAAAAAGAGTGGGAGGAGATCAACGACAACAACAATGGCTACAAATAAAAGCACGGGAGTCAAAGAATACGACCACGGTCCAAATGACACCAAAGGAAAATACGAAGTAAATCAAAGCGTGCCAATGAGACCATAGTCGATAATCGAAAAATAAAATCATCAAAACTCAAATCAATTTCACGTATTGAGTTATGGAACATACTATCCAATATCAACATTCTTGATGAATTAAGTGCATGGAAAACAATTCTATGTTTTCATAGAATGAAATCAATTAAATCAAGATAGTCGTCGAGCGACGAAGTCAACATCAGAGGCAAAAAATATATATAATGTGCACACAGAAGTAAATGTCAACACGATGTATATATATATATAACATGGTACAACAAAATGTATACATCCGCCAACATACATAAAAACGATCGAAAGATCGATGCACACATACAACATATGTCTCAACAGACATCAAAATGAACATACAACAAAAAATGTATCGTCATAACATCCAGAAATATCAAAAATCCCTAACCACCAACTATCCTACCCCACTCTCTCACTACTAAATATATCATCCAAAGTGCACAAGGGAGAGTCCTCCAACGCAAGCTCAGGAGGTGGAGGCAGGATCAGCAGCAGTAGCAGGCTCTTGATCACTCCATATTTTACACCTTTTTTCCGCATGATTGCAAGCCATTTAGATCGCTCAAATCACGTTTTTCACGGTTTATCGACAATATTGCGATACTTTTCACGATTTGTTGTTTTTGTCGTATTTCAGGAGATTTGGAGCGATTTGGAGTGATCCCGAGATACACCTACTCTAGAGTGTCACCGATGACTTCCCCGAGGGGTATTTAGCTATTGGAGAGGAGCGGAAGAAGAAAGAACGTCGTAGGAGCGACGAGGAGGCAGAAACAATCAGAATGGGCATTTTTGGTGTCTCACTCGGCCGAGTGAAGGAGTCACTCGGCCGACCAGCGAGACTCCGCTCGACCGACCAGATCGGACACGCTTCATGTGTGCACTCGGCCGAGCATCAGAAGCCACATCGGCCGAGTGACGAAACCCCGTCCGCTCGAGTGGCACTCAGACGACGCCCGTTAAAAAGAGCCAACTTACTGTTTTTCGTCTGCCTGAGCATCAGAAGACTCACTCGACCGAGTGGAAATTGCCGACCGCCCGAGTGAAGAGAAGCCATCGGCCGAGTGACGACAACTCACTCGGCCGAGCGACGCCCGAAGTGAAGACCCCCAAGACCCCAGACTTACTGGAAATTCTCAGGGTTTCTCACTCGGCCGAGCGACCCTTGTCACTCGGCCGAGTGAGCAGTGCTGCCTGTAGCGTAAATTGCGATTTTCAGGCTGCGCAGGGGCAATTTTGTCACGGATTTTTGGGCAGTTTTGGGGGGTATTTAACCCCAGTTTTTAACCTAGGTTAGGGAGCTTTTCCCTTTGCTTTTTACAGCTTTTTAAGATAAAACTTTTTAGCTTTTGATTCTTGTGATTGGAGAGGAGAGAAAAGTTTATTTTTGTTGGATTCTTGGAGAACTCTATTGGTTTGTCTCCCTCTTCATTAAAAATCTCATTTTTATTGCTTATTTGAATATTGTGATGAATTCTATTGCTATTTCAATTGATTATTCTTGCATTTGTGATATGAATTGTGAGTAGTCCTAACGTCTTGGGGCGTGGGGATGAACCCTACGAGCCCAATTTCCGATTTGTGATGATTTGGTAGAACCATTGCTAGAATTGCTATTAGGGTTAGTTTGGGATCGATTTATTACGGATAGCTAGGTGTTCATATCGATTGGGATTTGCAAGAGATTAGATCCCAATTCGATAGGAAACCCTAGAAATCTGAATTGGGTTGAAATTGAGTTTCCATAGTATCGGTTTGCAAGAGATTGGACCGATACTAGGGTTCTCGGTTGCAATTCCATACCGATACCCGTTTGCAAGAGATTGGACGGGTAAGAACTATCCCAACCTAGGTCGCACCCCGAGTTTGCACGAGAGTGGGCTCGGGACGCGATTGAACGATGATGTTGATCCTAATGCTAGCTTGCCTAGGCTAGGGTTTGCAAGAGATTGGACCCGAACCTAGGATAGCTATAGACCGGCAACAGCGCGAGAGCGTGAGCTAGGTTTTACATTCAGTTGCAACTAGTTCATCCGAAATTCTACCCTAGCAATTGTGATACCAATGAATCACATTGACGAGATACGGTGAGTAGCGGGGATTCCCCATTCCCTAGGCGTCTTTATTTGATTTTATATCTCCATACTTTGCCTGACGATTGTGACAGGATCGTCGCAGGCAAATTCCCTCTTTTCTGTTCCTATAGCCAGGTTGTTCGGAGAAGGCACTGTCATACGTCCTCCCTGTGTTCGATAACCCGCTCGCCGCTACACCATGCGCTTGCGGTAAAACTACACGGTCGCTCTTTTAGGTGTACGCCCGGAGCCGATCAAGTTTTTGGCGCCGTTGCCGGGGAGGACATTTTGACGGTGTTCGGCATCGACCACCTGGTTATTTTTCTTCATTTCTTTACTTTCTTCTATATCCTGTTCTAACTCTGTTTGCAGCCCTATTTTCATATTCTCCCCGTATTTTGCATAAGACCTTAACAGGGAAAATGGAGGATGCAATGTTGACAACGGAACTCAGTCAGGGAGATTATGACTCCTTCACAGACCTCCTTAAGGAGCTTGTCGATGAGGTCCACGCTACCGGAGCTTTTTCTATCGATATCAAGGACCCCGACGAACAACTATTTGCCAGTTTTGTGATGGATCAAGTCTCCCCGGATGGGACTATTGGGGGCAATGTCAGAGTTGATGTGATAGACGACAAGTTATATTTAGAAGACGGTAGAACAAGTGTCGAAGAGCACTATACTCCCGAAGAATCTTTCGAGCAAACCGATGTTCAGGGAGTTACACTCTATGACACTCACTCTTGCTTTTATGAATCGTCTGATGTGTTTCTTGATTCCAGGAACGAACCGGAGCAGAGTGAAGGTTTTGACGATGCTAGCACAGAATCGGAGAGCGCCTATTTCGATGCATCGTCCTCACTAAGTAGTGAATCTGAGTCTTCGCATGAGAGCACGCCACCTAAACATGAGCTAAACTCAGCTGTCAAAGGAGAAGCCAACCTCATGCGAGCTGATGAAGTAGAAGGAGCGGCACCTCTTGAGGTAGAACTTAAACAATTACCATCGAATCTAAGGTATGCCTTTTTGGGTAATAAATTAACTTTTCCGGTGATAGTTAACTCCCACCTCACGCATGATCAACTTGAGAGACTCCTAGACGTTCTTAGGAGCCACAAAGATGTCCTTGGCTACACTATCTCCGATCTAAAAGGGATAAGCCCTAGGCTTTGCACACATAGGATCCATTTGGAAGATACCGACGCCACCTCCATAGAGCCTCAAAGGCGGTTAAACCCGAACATGAAAGAGGTGGTTAAAAAGGAAATCCTAAAATTGCTCGACGCCGGTATTATTTATCCTATCTCTGACAGTAGATGGGTTAGCCCCGTTCACGTCGTCCCCAAGAAAGGGGGGATGACGGTTATAAAAAATGATAAAGGTGAGCCCATTTCTACATGCACCGTCACGAGATGGTGAATGTGCATTGATTATAGGAAACTAAACAAAGCGAACCGAAAGGACCATTACCCATTGCCCTTCATAGATCAAATGCTTGAACGCCTAGCTAAACATAAATACTTTTGTTATTTAGATGGGTATTCGGGGTTCTTCCAAATCCCTTTGCACGAAGATGACCAAGAAAAGACCACTTTTACTTGTCCCTATGGTACCTATGCCTATAGTAGGATGCCGTTTGGTCTTTGTAATGCTCCCGCCACCTTTCAGAGGTGTATGACATCCATATTTTCCGATTACATTGAAAATATTATGGAAGTTTTTATGGATGATTTTTCGGTTTATGGAAGTGAGTTTGAATCTTGTTTGGCCAATCTTACTAAAGTCCTTAAAAGGTGCCAACAAAATAATCTCACTCTAAATTGGGAGAAATGTCACTTCATGGTCACGGAAGGTATAGTTCTCGGGCACCTTGTTTCCTCGAGAGGAATTGAGGTGGATAAAGCAAAGATTGAGGTAATCGAAAAACTACCTCCTCCTATTAATGTCAAGGGCATTAGAGGCTTTCTTGGTCATGCGGGGTTTTACCGCCGCTTCATCAAGGATTTCGCCTCGATTGCCTGACCGCTTACTTCCTTGCTCGCTAAAGATGCTCCTTTTATTTTTTTCAGGCGAATGCTTGCAAGCCTTCAATACCTTGAAGGAGGCACTAGTTTCCGCACCCATCATACAACCACCGGATTGGAGCCTTCCCTTTGAGCTAATGTGTGATGCTAGCGACCAAGCCATTGGAGCGATATTGGGACAAAGGAAAGATAGGAAGCTTCATGCGATATTCTATGCGAGCAAGACATTGGATGACACGCAGAAAAACTATACAACCACCGAAAAAGAGCTTCTAGCGGTCGTCTATTCCATCGAGAAGTTTCGCTCCTACCTCCTTGGTTCCAAGGTGATTGTCCACACCGACCATGCGGCGTTGAAGTATCTTTTAAATAAGAAGGAGGCCAAACCTCGGTTAATTAGGTGGATACTCTTGTTGCAAGAATTCGATTTAGAGATCAGAGACAAGAAAGGTACGGACAATGTCGTGGCGGATCATTTGTCTAGGCTTATTCGTGACAAGGAGGATGAGAGTTTACCTATCGACGACACATTCGTGGATGAGAGGCTATACGCCATAAGGCCCGGAGAAGTACCTTGGTACGCGGACTTCGTCAACTACTTGGCTTGTGGAATTAAACCACATGGGATGCCCTGTTGGGAATTGGGCGGTCCCTTAGGGCACGAAAATTCTAGTCCCGTCCTAAGTCGGACGGAACATAGACAGAAAAACAATAGCAGCGGAAGAAAAACCATGTTAACTAATTAACATGCAGTTAAAAACATTTTTAACTTAGCCCTAAGGTCCAAGACCCTATGCCAAGATCTATGCCGACTTGGGATGGATCTGACCATCCCAAGAAGGATCTAGCCTACTGCGATTAAACTAAACTAATGCTAATAAAATACTTTAACCACATACCCGGAATCTCAGCCCTGGAGCAGGCGAGATGTTCCGCACCATCTTCCGAGCTGCTCCCGTCCCACGCCGAGCCGCTCCTTGAACCGCTCCCCGAACCGCTCCTCGAACCGCTCCGCATCCCGAGGCGATCAATCCCCGTACCGCCGAGCCAACCACATGCCGAAGAAAGTTTCACGCGAGTGAAACCTCTGCCAAGATTTCGGATCCAGAATCCGAACTCCTTCGTGGCTTTGCTAGAGCCCTCTGGAGTAAGGCAGAAATTTAGGGAGATAGAGAAATATTTATTTAAGCTTAGATCCGAGCGTGCTCCAACATTTACGAGAGCCGCTCAGATCTAGAGCTTGGGACGAGTTTTGAGGAAGGGGGGAGACCCCTATTTATATAGGCGGCGGACTCTCCCCTTTTCTCAAAATCCGATGTGGGACTAAATAATGAGTTAATTAAAATCAAGTTAGTTTGCACTTCACAAAGTGCAAACTTCCGTGAATTTTAACTCACTCACCGTTGAGCTTCAAGATTGATACAACCTATCAATACGACAAGCGTTCAACGGTGAACGCATAGGAAAAAACCGTTCGTCAATCAGAGTTCGTTTGACCCTCCAATTGAGTGTCCAAAGATCAGCCCCAGGCTAGTTTTTCGCAAAAACTGAGCCGTTATTTGATTCAGCACACTTAGGGTTCAAAACCCTAGAGGTGGGGCCCATGGGTGGGCCCCACGCATCCACAGCGCGCCAAAATCACCCGAGTCGCGCCTGGGCAGAGCCCAGGTCGCGCCTGGGCTCGCCCAGGCGGGCCTGGGCTTGCCCAGGCCACCTGGGCTGTTGCCCAGGCCCTGGGCAAGTCCAGGCCAGTGCCTGGGCTTGCCCAGGCTTGTTTTTTCTGGTCTTGACCAGCAGACTAGACCAGACTCGTCTGGGTCTGCCTGGTCTGACTCGTTGGGCTGTTTTGGCTTTAACTTGAGCATCTGGTGTCCGATTTGGACGCCGTTCGAACCTGGGTCTAGACCGGAATATTTCCGTCTTACCCGTGAACTTTTCCTTGCATTTATATTATTAAATATTGTATTAAACAATTTAATACACATTTAATCGCTTTTGCATCAAATGCAAAATAGTCCCTATCTAGGCTTAAATTATCATATTGCATCAAATGCAATTATTTCATCCCTTGCATCAAAAATGCAATTATTCTCCCTAACTAATTTCTACCTATTACTAGACGAAGCGTTGCACTCTGTGTGAGACCATACAGCCTGACCCTTACAACAGGTTGGGCTCGAAGCCCTATACGGCAGTGACCACGAGCAGTGGTTGCCGTCCCTGCTTCAGGAATCATCATTATGTGGTTGACTCATTGACATGAGTATTGTCGGGACCACCTGACTGTTTCCGTGATGATTTCCGCAGTTATAGTCTCTTCGTCTAAATTGTGTCGTGTAGATCAAGTCTGGGGTACGGTCAAACTGTTAACCCCAATAACTTGACTCCGGTTAGTTTCTATCGATCTTTAGTCAACTAATGTTGGACTTCTTCCAACATACTCTGCGCAGAGTTTTTACTAAAGACCGAACTAACTCTACGACACTAACTCCCATTGACCGGGAGAGACGAATCCTCTCTTGGTCATTACTCGCCTCGTACGTTTCAAATGACACCCAATCAAAAGACCTTTCGACAGGCATTGCCTCGAAGCTAGGTCAGTTGATATAAGTGGCACCGTTCACGCACAGGTTTGTCAAAATGACCTCAAGTCAAAAGACCAACTATCCTATCATCACTCAGAGTCATCATTGACAGTTTGGTCAATATAACCATATGATAACTCTAGTGGATCGTTCAGTGAACTCATTCTAATGAGCACCTGTGTCTCGTCTTCGACTTCGCCAAGTAAGGCGATCATGAGATTATCGCTACCGGTAAACGGTGAAGACTAAGACACAATGGTCTATCCGATGTTTCGATATCCTTGTCTCGAAACATCTACGACCACGAACCATTTTAGACTTATGCTACAGACGGTCAAACGTTTCTCCATGATCGAGATACTCATCTCGATACCCGTTCGACCTTGCATAAAGTCTTAGGACTTTACCTAAGTTGATATCTAATGTTAACTACATTACAATATAACTTAGATAAATTATTACCAAACAGCTTACTGTTATTTCGAACAAGATGTTTGTGCTATTCACACAGGAATAAATGGCATTGAGGGCATCATATTCCTACATCTCCCACTTGCACTCAGGCCCATTTATCTCGATATCTAATATCGTTTTTACACACAAGTTTTCCTGACTTCATGTGATAGAGCCTTCTTGAGTGGATCTGCCAAAACCGTCTACACTATAGACTTAAGGGGTTTTTTATGTTCATGTCAGACCAACCATTTGAATCTCATTCAAATAATTCATTTGGTCTGTCGGAATCCATAATATTTTGTTTTACTTGGATCTTATCCAGTTCATCGTACCTTACGATAATGATTTTAAATTAGTTACTGGTCATTTCAAATGGCTCATATCTATTCTTGATAAAGTATCAAACCTTTTGATTACTTAGTCAAAATGTATGTTCCATCTCTTTGATGCCTTGCATGTAATTTATATGCTCCCACTGACCTTGAAACTTCTTTGGCTAATTCATATAAGTTGATCTGTCTAAATCATATTTAGAAAAACGAACTTATAAGTGAATGCTCCAATTTTCATGGTCAACTTAAGCGTTTTACATCGGCTTTGGTCCGAGCAGATCTGTACACATCTGTTGGCGAAACCGGTTTCATCATAATCCGTTTTAAAGAAATTAGGATGAAAACCGTTCCCGTCCAACATTATTGTACTTCACTATTTTCTTTTCTGCATCAATCTTTTAAAGATTTTCTTGCAGAAAGTGAGGAAACATTTTCCTTGGACACGTAAACTAAATTCCAAAATTTTATTTACGCATCGGACCTTTTCAGATTGCATCAAGTTTTAAATCGGATTTACTACTCCGAATTTTATCCCGGAAGTTGACTAAGTCATCATCAGTTATGATGTTTAACTCGACTCTTCGTCTTACGAAATTCGAGTAATTTTACAACTTCCTTACGATTGATTTAATGAATATCTTATAGATAATGTCCTCATAGAACATTATCAAAACCTAGGCATTACTATCTGGGACTTAACCCAGAAGGAGGACTTAGCTCAGAGTCACTTACAATGGATCACACTAAATCTAATTAAGTGTGATTCATACCTTTTAACACACTGATGTGTTAACAGACTTGACCTGAGAGAAAATCACATTTTCTTTTGATTACTCAAGATTTTATGTAGCTAAGTATTTAACCATTCGATCTAATTGAATCAGTTTAAATACTTTATTCATTTCGTTCTTTATTTTATCAGACTTGCGTTTCATCAAGAACACGTGTCTTAATAAAACATACGAATAACTTATTTTTGGTTAATCAAGACTCGGGTACATCAGTATGTACAAGACTGAGTTCGACAACTCATTCTCCCACTGTCTCACAGATGGGTTTCGGCCATTGTATCTAAGAGGCTAAGACTCACAAGTGTCCGTAGACTTCATAATACGAGAGGTCAGACCCCTCTTTATGTGACTTGTGAAGCTTAATCTCTTGATACGGCCTAGTCTAATTTTACCATATAAGTTTGCTACTATCTTGTGTATTTATATATTAACATTTAATATATATATAGTTATTTACAAATTACTTAACACAAAACATTACTTCAGAAGCAATGTGACGACATTCGTCAAAATGTGTTAAACGTCTTTTGTATAACAATTTATTCTGAAATCGTGACATCAAAATATGTCTCATTTTCATTTCCTCCTACTTATGCCTTTACTAATGATAAATTAAACTATTTAACTCGATTGACTTTCTGGAGTGCCTTCTTCCTTTTCTAAATCACATTTAGATATCATCATAAATAAATAGCTATGCAAGCAACTTATGTATCCAAACGCTTGAGCTTTGCAATCTTGAGTGTAGCTCAAGAAGTTGCTTGTCTCAAGATCCGGTTGGGATACATAGTCTTGTATCGCTCATGCACTCGTATTCGACTCAAACGGTTTGATCGAATTTTCGAACTTTGCGGATCAAAATTGTTTGTCCATACAACCTTGAGGGTAGCTCGACAAGTTGTAGGGAGAAACATACTTTGAATGTCCTATATGTTCAAGCTGCCTCATATAGAGACGAGTGACATGTAGCTTTAATTTATTTGTTGGACCCAGAACTTAATGAAATCATATTTCTTAAGTCTGTTCTTTAGATGGTCATTTAATGTCAACGAGAATATAGTTTTAATTCTATCAATTAGAATTTAACTCGATATTCAATTAATCAACTTATTGACCAGTTAACTAATTCCAATATTATCAATTGATTCTTTCGGTAAACATAGTCTTGCCCTAGTTTTAGCATATGTTCAATATTAAATATAGGTAGATTGGCTTTTATCTATCTATATCCTCCCACTATTTTTACGAACGCTTTAAAGCTTAATAACGAACGATTTAATCGAATTAAAAATTAATGGGTAAGAGTTCCAATCACCTTGAGTCTAAACAACCTTGAGTGTAGCTCAACAAGTTGATTGACTCTGCGATCGGAAGATGACTCTTCATCGATCATATCGGATATGACTCTCTTAATCAGTTTTTGCCCCTAGCCATTCGTGATCATGAGTGTGCTCATCCAAATCACAATGTCTAGTCTAGTCGGACCCTTGTTTTCGTGTCTAGCCTGACTTGCCCCTCAGCTCGGTGTATGCACGACACGTCGGTTTGGGTCAGGTCTTAGACTACATCTTATGTATTTAAGAAGTTGGTTTCTACAAGGTTGCCATGTCACAGCTTGAGTGTATCTCAACAACTGTAACATGGGCCCTATAGGTGCTAACCCCTAAAACAAGGAGGGCTACGGCTAATCTTGAAAAAGATCATTAACGTATTTGACTTAGATATAGTCCAGGGTGTCATACAATCATGATTCGTGACATTGCAGTCCAGCGGAACACAGCCAGGGAATTGACTAAGCCAGGATCACTACCCCTTGGTCTAGCAAGGGTTGACCCAGAACTCTTAGCCAAGCACATTAACTGGATCATGGTCCATTGAATGAAGCTTGTCATTTTTGTATGTATGCCATAGACTAAACAGCTTTTATTAACAACTAATTAATCCTATCAACTAGTTGCATCCTTAAATTCAAAATTTTAGGATTTGTTTAATAACTTTTATTAAGTCCTTATCAACTATAAGGTTCACGTGCTACCCTAATCATTATTAGGATTTTAATAAATTTTATTAACAACGCTAGAAGCGAAGTCCTTTAATGAAAATTAATTATAACAATTAGAATTGAAAATTCATTTAAAGGACTACCCTAATCAGGAATTAGGTCTTAATATTGTTGTTAATGATTTATTAAAACATAGCATGTCATTAAAATTCAAGTAATAAATTTTAATCAATTTTAATGGCTAACCTAAATGGTTTTCTTGTGTTATCAAATAAGGGACAAGATTAACACGCCATTAAAATAAAGCTACACTAATTTTATCAACATAAAATGAAAGTGTATATCTATTTAACAATTAAATAAACTAAGTTTATCGCATAAACAATTTTTAGACTTTTAAAATCAGTTTTAAAAATATCTTATAAATTTAAAACATTACTTTAAAAATTTTCCATGTTCAAAAATTTATCATATATAATTTTTAAACATCTAAAAATATTTTAAACTTATCGCATAAATTTAAAGCCTTAAAATCAATTTTAAAATTTATCACATAAATTTAAAAACACCATTTTAAAATTTCCATGCTTAAAAAATTTATCATATAAAAAAAATTTTAGGCATCCAAAATAAATTTAAACTTTTAAATATTTAAAATTAGTTTTAAAATTATCACCTAAAATTTAAAACGTCAGTTTAAAAATTTTCATGTTCAAAAAATTTATCACATAGAATTTTGAACTTCAAAAACATTTTTAAAATTATCTAATAACTTTAAAAAATTTAAAAGTATTTAAAAGCATTAACAAGTTTAATGAAATCGCAGTACCTAGATCGACTACGCAAACCTATGCTCTGATACCACTGTTGGGAATTGGGCGGTCCCTTAGGGCACAAAAATTCTAGTCCCGTCCTAAGTCGGACGGAACATAGACAGAAAAACAATAGCAACGGAAGAAAAACCATGTTAACTAATTAACATGCAGTTAAAAACATTTTTAACTTAGCCCTAAGGTCCAAGACCCTATGCCAAGATCTATGCCGACTTGGGATGGATCTGACCATCCCAAGAAGGATCTAGCCTACTGCGATTAAACTAAACTAATGCTAATAAAATACTTTAACCACATACCCGGAATCTCAGCCCTGGAGCAGGCGAGATGTTCCGCGCCGTCTTCCGAGCTGCTCCCGTCCCACGCCGAGCCGCTCCTTGAACCGCTCCCCGAACCGCTCCTCGAACCGCTCCGCATCCCGAGGCGATCAATCCCCGTACCGCCGAGCCAACCACGCGCCGAAGAAAGTTTCACGCGAGTGAAACCTCCGCCAAGATTTCGGATCCAGAATCCGAACTCCTTCGTGGCTTTGCTAGAGTCCTCAGGAGTAAGGCAGAAATTTAGGGAGATAGAGAAATATTTATTTAAGCTTAGATCCGAGCGTGCTCCAACATTTACGAGAGCCGCTCAGATCTAGAGCTTGGGACGAGTTTTGAGGAAGGGGGGAGACCCCTATTTATATAGGCGGCGGACTCTCCCCTTTTCTCAAAATCCGATGTGGGACTAAATAATGAGTTAATTAAAATCAAGTTAGTTTGCACTTCACAAAGTGCAAACTTCCGTGAATTTTAACTCACTCACCGTTGAGCTTCAAGATTGATACAACCTATCAATACGACAAGCGTTCAACGGTGAACGCATAGGAACAAACCGTTCGTCAATCGGAGTTCGTTTGACCCTCCAATTGAGTGTCCAAAGATCACCCTAGGCTAGTTTTTCGCAAAAACTGAGCCGTCATTTGATTCAGCACACTTAGGGTTCAAAACCCTAGAGGTGGGGCCCATGGGTGGGCCCCACGCATCCACAGCGCGCCAAAATTGCCCGAGTCGCGCCTGGGCAGAGCCCAGGTCGCGCCTGGGCTCGCCCAGCCGCCTGGGCGAGCCCAGGTCCGCGCCTGGGCTCGCCCAGGCCCGCGCCTGGGCTCGCCCAGGCCCGCGCCTGGGCTCGCCCAGGCCCGCGCCTGGGCTGCCCAGGCCACCTGGGCTGTTGCCCAGGCCCTGGGCAAGTCCAGGCCAGTGCCTGGGCTTGCCCAGGCTTGTTTTTTCTGGTCTTGACCAGCAGACTAGACCAGACTCGTCTGGGTCTGCCTGGTCTGACTCGTTGGGCTGTTTTGGCTCTAACTTGAGCATCTGGTGTCCGATTTGGACGCCGTTCGAACCTGGGTCTAGACCGGAATATTTCCGTCTTACCCGTGAACTTTTCCTTGCGTTTATATTATTAAATATTGTATTAAACAATTTAATACACATTTAATCGCTTTTGCATCAAATGCAAAATAGTCCCTATCTAGGCTTAAATTATCATATTGCATCAAATGCAATTATTTCATCCCTTGCATCAAAAATGCAATTATTCTCCCTAACTAATTTCTACCTATTACTAGACGAAGCGTTGCACTCTGTGTGAGACCCTACAGCCTGACCCTTACAACAGGTTGGGCTCGAAGCCCTATACGGCAGTGACCACGAGCAGTGGTTGCCGTCCCTGCTTCAGGAATCATCATTATGTGGTTGACTCATTGACATGAGTATTGTCGGGACCACCTGCCTGTTTCTGTAATGATTTCCGCAGTTATAGTCTCTTCGTCTAAATTGTGTCGTGTAGATCAAGTCTGGGGTACGGTCAAACTGTCAACCCCAATAACTTGACTCCGGTTAGTTTCTATCGATCTTTAGTCAACTAATGTTGGACTTCTTCCAACATACTCTGCGCAAAGTTTTTACTAAAGACCGAACTAACTCTACGACACTAACTCCCATTGACCGGGAGAGACGAATCCTCTCTTGGTCATTACTCGCCTCGTACGTTTCAAATGACACCCAATCAAAAGACCTTTCGACAGGCATTGCCTCGAAGCTAGGTCAGTTGATATAAGTGGCACCGTTCACGCATAGGTTTGTCAAAATGACCTCAAGTCAAAAGACCAACTATCCTATCATCACTCAGAGTCATCATTGACAGTTTGGTCAATATAACCATATGATAACTCTAGTGGATCGTTCAATGAACTCATTCTAATGAGCACCTGTGTCTCGTCTTCGATTCGCCAAGTCAAGCGATCATGAGATCATCGCTACCGCTAAACGGTGAAGACTAGGACACAATGGTCTATCCGATGTTTCGATATCCTTGTCTCGAAACATCTACGACCACGAACAATTTTAGACTTATGCTACAGACGGTCAAACGTTTCTCCATGATCGAGATACTCATCTCGATACCCGTTCGACCTTGCATAAAGTCTCAGGACTTTACCTAAGTTGATATCTAATGTTAACTACATTACAATATAACTTAGATAAATTATTACCAAACAGCTTACTGTTATTTCGAACAAGATGTTTGTGCTATTCACACAGGAATAAATGGCCTTGAGGGCATCATATTCCTACATGCCCACGCATCAAAAGAGGAGATTTTTGCATGAGGTCCGTAGCTATTTTTGGGAAGATCCATACCTCTTCAAGATATGCAAAGATAGTGTTATTCGGAGGTGTGTTTCTAAAGAGGAGGCAACGTCTATCATTTTGCATTGCCACGGTATGCCATGCGGGGGACATCATGCCGCCTCCAAGACGACCGCTAAGATTTTGCAGAGCGGATTCTTCTGGCCAACAATGTTTAGAGACACCCACGACTTTGTAAAGGGATGCGATAGATGTCAATGGACCGGGAATATCTCCAAACGCAATGAGATGCCAATGAGGCCCATTCAAGAAATTGAGCTTTTTGATTGTTGGGGAGTGGACTTCATGGGACCATTTCCGTCGAGCAATGGTAACAAATACATCCTATTGGCCGTTGATTACGTCTCCAAATGGGTGGAAGCAATCGCTACTCCTACCAATGATGCAAGGGTCGTCTCTAAGTTCTTCAGGCAGAATATCTTCCCACGCTTCGGAGTGCCTCGAACTTTGATAAGCGACGGTGGGAGCCATTTCATAGAAAACAAGTTTGAAGCCATGCTGAAGAAATACGGGGTAAACCATAGAGTTGGCATGGCGTATCACCCCCAGACAAGCGGCCAAGTGGAGGTCTCAAATAGAGAGATCAAGCAAATTCTTGAGAAGACCGTGGATCGATCTAGAAAGGATTGGTCAATGAAGTTAAACGATGCTCTATGGGCATATCGCACGGCCTTTCGTACTCCCATCGGCACCACACCTTTCCGACTTGTCTATGGGAAAGCTTGCCACTTGCCGGTAGAGTTGGAACACCGCGCATATTGGGCCATCAAGACCCTTAATTATGACTACAAGAGTGCGGCGGTGAGGCGACTCTTGGACATCAACGAGCTCGATGAGATAAGGAGAGACGCCTACGAGAGCTCAAGAATTTACAAAGAAAGAACCAAGATTCTCCACGATGCACGCATAACCGTTACAGACTTCAAAGTAGGAGACAAGGTCTTGCTCTATAATTTCCGGCTCCGGCTATTTCCCGGTAAGTTGAGGTCACGTTGGTCCGGACCTTTCACCATCAAGCACATACAACCGGGAGGGGCCTTCGAGTTGGAAAGCAAGGACGGAGCCACATTCAAGGTAAATGGTCAGAGGCTCAAGCATTATTCCGAGGGAGTTCCGATGGGAGAAATCAATAGAATATATCTACTTAAGGGACAGCCGGATGATCTTTCATACCTCCTTGACGAGGTTATTGAGGAGGCGATCCCCCATTCGATCGGCGCTCTATTCAAGGAAGATTTTGAGGAAGGGCCGAATTTGGACCAAGAAGAAAAGATGGAGCATTCCCCCGACCTCTCCATGGAAATAGATGAAGGCGACGCTGATGTCGCGAGAATACGAGAGCTCTGCAAGCTCTCAAAGATGAAGGCTCCAAAGAAATCCACACCGATACGAAAATCGGTGTCACCGGTTAAGCCGAGGCCCGGAGCAAGCACAAGCTTGGGGGAGTCACCCCCCAACACTACCCGAGGCAAAGGAGCACCGAGGAAGAACGCCCTGCCACAACATCCAAATTTAAGCGTTCTTCCCAATAAATTTGACGGGTGCATCTCATATGCACCCAATATCCCGCATTTAATTGAAAATCAAAGGGGGTCGAGCTCAAGACCTTAAACGAGCGCTTGTCAGGAGGCAACCCGACGGTTATCGCTTTATTTTCACTTTTTCTTTGTTTTTGTTTTAGAAATTATTAGTGTTTTGAGTCGTTTGCCCAAAAATTTCGTGATAACGGGTCCTATTTTTCTTTGACAGGAGAGGAGAAAGGGATATCTATCATTAGGAGGATGAACAAGGCGACGAGGAGCGCTCCAGGAATGCGCTCAATGCTTAGGAGGAAGATGAAATCGACTGGAGGAAGAAAAACAGAGTTTAGAGCCCAAACGAAGCCAAACAGCAGAAAACAGGGTTCACTCGGCCGAGTATACTAGTCACTCGGCCGAGCACATAAGTTCGTCCGCCCGAGCGGCTCACGAACGAGGGAAGTCTGATGTACCCAACTCTCTGTTTCTTTTCTTGATTTCAGTATAATTGCCACTCGGCCGAGTATATAACTTCACTCGACCGAGTAAAACTGATACGCTCCTAGGGCGAGTATTGCCGAGTAGCTTTAGCCACTCGGCCGAATGGACTTATTCCACTCGGTCGAAGGTGGCAAGGCCACTCGGCCGAGTCGTAAGCGGGGAGGAATTTTTCAAAATATTTCCGTTACGATCACTCGGCCGAGCGACGTAGTCACTCGGCCGAGTCGTAACTTTTCCTATATAAAGGGGAGCGGGTCGGCGCGTTTTTCGAAACGAGAAAAAAATCCAAAACTCGCGACCGATCGTTTTCCCTCGCCCGCAGCCCCCCTCACTCGCCCGACCTCGCTCGTTGCCGCCGCGCTCGGCCGACCACCGCCGGCCGACGCCTCCTCCGCCTCGCCCGAGTCGCCGCCGGCGACCACCTCGCCGGTCGAGCTCCGGTAACCTTATTTTTGCCCATTTCTCCTATTTTGTGTATTTTTCGACGATCCGTGTGCTTAACGAACCCCAAAACCAAATCAACTTCATTTCCTATCTATCATACCCCTAACCCCCATACATTTTGAATATTACTCGCTGATATCTTTGTTTGATGTGCAAGGTATATTGGGGAGCTTAGGGGAGCCCAGGGGAGCTTCCGGGGAGCGATTTTGGCTTCGTGGAGGCGTGGTCTTCGCACGCATCCACTTCTTTGCTCTCGCGGCGTGTCACGGTATATTCGCTCCATTTATTTTTGCACGCCGTGCTTTTGCTATTTTTGGTGAGCACCCAGGGCCCACATGCCGCCTCGGACACGGCCGCGGTCGAGGAGAGCTTCCGCCAAGCGGAAGCGGCCGGATGAGCCCGGCCCCTCCCACGAGGTGGAAGACTCTCCTCCGCCTACACCACCACACCCCGTTCACCCCGCACAGCCTGCAGACCCCGCACACCCCGCACAGCCTGCAGAGCCCATTCACCCCGCACAGCCACTCCCTGCCGACCCACAGCCACCGCCACCGGCTCCACTTGTCGGGCCGCTGGGGATTACGTTCCGAGACGATGCACACCGCGTCGTTTTTGAGCGCATTTCCCAGCGCTCGATCGTACCCTCCAGGTTCGCACACCTTGCAGACCTAGGACGCCTGGGGGTACTCGAGGGGATGCTCACGTTGTATGACAACGTGGGTTGGTGAGATTTCTTCCAGGTGTCGGCGGACACGTTCGTCCGTTCGACACTTGAGGTGCTTAGTTCTATCGCCCGGACCGACGAGGGATGCTCGTTTAGGTTCATGGACCGAGAGTGCCAGGTCACTCTCGGTATGATGAGAGCATTCTTTTCATGGCCCGACGTCCCCGGGGCCGACCGTGGTTACGCCCCCACTCACATTCCCCCACCTTCCTTCGATTCCGGTGCTTTCTGGGCCCGGATCACGGGTCTACCTGCTGCCTTTGACCCTAGTAGGGCCAAGGCCTCGGCCATCGTCCATCCCTGCCTCCGCATAGCTCAGCGCCTTATGGAGACTACCTTTTTGGCGAGGTATGAGCCTGGGACGATGTCCACGCCGGAGCTTTATATGCTCTACGCGATGACGCGCCCCAGAGCTCTAGCTAGGGATAGTGACGAGTTGGTCCCCGCCGTCGTGATTGATATCGCGAGCTGGTTTTTGGATCGCATCATCGTATCAGTGGGCGCTCGCTCACCGATATGCTGCGGCGGTCTGATCACCCTGCTCACCCTGATGACCGGAGAGGACTTTCCGGATGACGTGCGACGAGCCCCGGGCCCCACTTCACTGTCCATAGACGTCATGGCCCAGATGAAGATGCTACGTTCGCACGGTCAGCGGCACTGGGTTTGGTTGCACGGCCCCTACGGTTCGGATTACATGATCCTTCCGAGCCCAGCTCGGACTCAGATAGCACCAGCACAGGTGGACTGGCTTCAGGCGATGGATCTCCTGATCCCCGCCGCCTACGTGCTTGAGGCCGAGGAGGCTGAGCAGGCTGAGCAGGCCCACGCTGCACACGCTGCACACGCTGACCCCGCTGCTCCTGCTGACCCCGTGGCCCCTCAACAGCCTGATATTTCTGCTGCTCCCGACACCTCTGTCCACACTTCTGCCGGTGTCGGGAGTACCCTCGCTGAGCCCACCTCCACTACCTCCACGCCCACCACCACTCCCACCACAGCTGCCCCCCTGTCCGTTGAGCCCGTTTCCTCCGCCCTACCCGAGCGCCCACCGACTATAGTTGAGAGCGGAGAGCCCTCTTTTGCTGCCGTCGTGGAGACCGTGGTCGCCACCTCTGTCTCCACCGCAGCCGTTTTTTCTGAGAGTGTTGTGACGTCTGTCCCCATGTCTGTGTCACCGACCTCTCTGGCCGCCTCGTTGCCACTTTTATACTCCACTTCCGTTGCTGCTGCCTCCACCTCATACCAGCCTGCGCCCCGGCCTCGCACTGAGTCTAGGCCCACTCTTGTGAGCACATCACCTTTCATCCACATGCCTGCTGAGCCTATCCACTACACCACCCGAGTCCGCCAGCCCCGTCCTGCACAGCACAGACAGGTGCGTCCGCCTGCACCATCTCCCCCCGACACTATACTTCAGAGCATTCGTGCTCTCGAGGGGGCGGTGAGTGCCATCAGAGGCGACCTTATGACGATGTCTGCCACCGTCACCGCTATGGCCAGCCGTTTCGACCTACTCCCGGGCATTCACTATTGCCTTACCCAGATTCTCGACCGGCTCCCTCGCGTACCCACACCCACCCAGCAGGTACCCACCCCCACTCCTACATACACCCAGCCTGCTTCCACACCCACACCCACTCAGCAGACTGTTCCCCAGCCACCACCACCTCCTCCTCCGCCTCAGGACGGAGACGGCGCAGCCCCACCCTCTTAGGCACCCTTGATGCCATTTATCCTTTTTGCCGTCGTGCTGCCCGTCTCTGCTGGGTCCTAATGATTTTTGCCCACCCCCCTCCCCTCACTATTTTTGGGTCCGCATTTTGTTCATATATTTCTATATCATTTTTGGGAGAGAGGGAGAGTTTTTGGTGTCACACTTTTATATCTGATTCACTCCTATATCTGCATGCATCATGTCCGCATCATATTTTTCATTTCGTTTTTTTTAATTTTAATTTTAATTTTCTTTTTCCTCATGCATGCATCCTCACCTACCCCTCACTTTACACGTCTCTCGGTGTGCCACACTTCGCACATTGAGGACACTGTGCACTTTAGCTTGGGGGAGTGAGTTCTCACGTTCTTTTCGATTTACCACCTTTATTTTTAGTTTTTTCACGCCATTTTCCGCATTTGCACTCACTTTCATCACTTTTTCTTTTATTTTACCATGCATCACGTTTTTCTTATTTTCTTCGTGTGCTGCATTGTAAATAGCTTTAGTTTCCCTCTTTATCTTTATTTCTTTTTCATCTCATGCTAGAGATGACTTTTCTGTGATGATGATGACGTGGAGTTAGCTTTCTCTATATGCATGCTATATTTGTCATGTCTTAGATTTTATTTCTGATATCATATGCTGTGATTTGCCTTGCATTTAGAGATAGTAACCCACACTCTTTCCGCATGAAAATGGATGAAATTTTATTATTAGCTGAGTCTGAATATTCATATGTATGCTATCGCAGAAAACACACCAAGATTCACGCATTGAATGCTTATATCTGGAGTACCGTTTTCTTTTCCTATATCACTTCTATTTGCATGATTTGTACATTTCACTTCAGGATGATTGAATGATGTTAGCTTTGATAAATCTGGATTAGTTAGCTTTTTTGTGATCGAAACTGAGTAGATTAGATTACCCTGCTGAAGTTGTCGTGCACGTCTTATAGAGTGAACTGAGAGACATATTTATTTCTTTCTCCACATATCTTGAACATCAATTCTCTATTTTAAAATCATTGGTGAATCTCCCCTTAGCGATTCTAATATATGGCATTTCCCCCGTTATTAAAATCCTAGCCCCAAATTTCCTAAAACCAAAAAGAAAAAGAAAAATTCTTGTATATCCTTATTTCTCTTTGATTTGGGATCATTGTGTATATATGCTATTAAAAAAAAGAAAAGAAAAAGAAAAGAAAAGAGAAAAGAATCTCAATAAGCGATCACATCTCATGTTTCCTCTCTTTCTTCCCTCCTTTTGTTTTTATCTTGATTACTTTTGGAGCTTCATAAAAATGGGGATGTAGATATTGTTTTTTATGCCACCACGCTTATAGATAAGCTTGGGGGAGGGAATCCAATGATGTGTGAGAGAGTGACTACTTGACGGTGCACGACAACCTAGGCTAAGTAATATTCTATACTCGGTGAGATCGTTTTAGCTTCACGAAATCCAGAAATCTATGCCTAGCACTCATTTCATGAAATCCACACTTTTCTATTCTTTCTATTCTATTGCGTGATATTCTTATACTCCTATTAGAAAGCGTTCAATTGAAAAGTGTGTGATCTGCGATGTTGTATACCGCTTTAAATGATTCAGACGATGTTAATTTTAGAATTATTCCGTTTTTCATGCTATATCAATATTCTTGGGTTTTCTATGTCTATTTGCACCATTATACTATGATATCGAAATAAAAGCCTTTGACATGTGTTTTACATTCGGTGCATGCTATATGAGTAAGCAAAACCCACGTCCTGAGAAAAATGATCTAGCAGCTTCCCTCTTCGCTTTCTTCTTTCTTCTTCGTTTTTCGTTTTTCGTTTTTTCGTCGTTTTCGTTTTCTGAATCCACCGGGTTCGCCTTTTACTTATCTTCCTCGAGGACGAGTAAGAGGTAAGCTTGGGGGATTTTGATCACTCCATATTTTACACCTTTTTTCCGCATGATTGCATGCCATTTAGATCGCTCAAATCACGTTTTTCATGGTTTATCGACAATATTGCGATACTTTTCACGATTTGTTGTTTTTGTCGTATTTCAGGAGATTTGGAGCGATTTGGAGTGATCCCGAGATACACCTACTCTAGAGTGTCACCGATGACTTCCCCGAGGGGTATTTAGCTATTGGAGAGGAGCGGAAGAAGAAAGAACGTCGTAGGAGCGACAAGGAGGCAGAAACAATCAGAATGGGCATTTTTGGTGTCTCACTCGGCCGAGTGAAGGAGTCACTCGGCCGACCAGCGAGACCCCGCTCGGCCGACCAGATCGGACACGCTTCATGTGTGCACTCGGCCGAGCATCAGAAGCCACATCAGCCGAGTGACGAAACCCCGTCCACCCGAGTGGCACTCAGACGACGCCCGTCAAAAAGAGCCAACTTACTGTTTTTCGTCTGCCTGAGCATCAGAAGACTCACTCAGCCGAGTGGAAATTGCCGACCGCCCGAGTGAAGAGAAGCCATCGGCCGAGTGACGACAACTCACTCGGCCGAGCGACGCCCGAAGTGAAGACCCCCAAGACCCCAGACTTACTGAAAATTCTCAGGGGTTCTCACTCGGCCGAGCGACCCTTGTCACTCGGCCGAGTGAGCCGTGCTGCCTGTAGCGTAAATTGCGATTTTCAGGCTGCGCAGGGGCAATTTTGTCACGGATTTTTAGGCAGTTTTGGGGGGTATTTAACCCAGTTTTTAACCTAGGTTAGGGAGCTTTTCCCTTTGCTTTTTACAGCTTTTTTAGATAAAACTTTTTAGCTTTTGATTCTTGTGATTGGAGAGGAGAGAAAAGTTTATTTTTGTTGGATTCTTGGAGAACTCTATTGGTTTGTCTCCCTCTTCATTAAAAATCTCATTTTTATTGCTTATTTGAATATTGTGATGAATTCTATTGCTATTTCAATTGATTATTCTTGCATTTGTGATATGAATTGTGAGTAGTCCTAACGTCTCAGGGCATGGGGATGAACCTTACGAGCCCAATTTCCGATTTGTGATGATTTGGTAGAACCATTGCTAGAATTGCTATTAGGGTTAGTTTGGGATCGATTTATTACGGATAGCTAGGTGTTCATATCGATTGGGATTTGCAAGAGATTGGATCCCAATTCGATAGGAAACCCTAGAAATCCGAATTGGGTTGAAATTGAGTTTCCATAGTATCGGTTTGCAAGAGATTGGACCGATACTAGGGTTCTCGGTTGCAATTCCATACCGATACCCGTTTGCAAGAGATTGGACGGGTAAGAACTATCCCAACCTACGTCGCACCCCGAGTTTGCACGAGAGTGGGCTCGGAACGCGATTGAACGATGATGTTGATCCTAATGCTAGCTTGCCTAGGCTAGGGTTTGCAAGAGATTGGACCCGAACCTAGGATAGCTATAGACCGGCAACAGCGCGAGAGCGTGAGCTAGGTTTTACATTCAGTTGTAACTAGTTCATCTGAAATTCTACCCTAGCAATTGTGATACCAATGAATCACATTGACGAGATACGGTGAGTAGCGGGGATTCCCCATTCCCTAGGCGTCTTTATTTGATTTTATATCTCCATACTTTGCCTGACGATTGTGACAGGATCGCCACAAGGCAAATTCCCTCTTTTCTGTTCCTATAGCCAGGTTGTTCGAAGAAGGCACTGTCATACGTCCTCCCTGTGTTCGATAACCCGCTCGCCGCTACACCGTGCGCTTGCGGTAAAACTACACGGTCGCTCTTTTGGGTGTACGCCCGGAGCCGATCAGCTCTGCAGAGGGGGTGGTGGTCACTGGGTCGACTAGAGTGTCCACAGAAGGGAGAGTCGCAGCAGGAGTGGTCTCAGGAGCACCAGCAGAAACATCCACCGAAGGAATGGTGGCAGCAGGTGTGCTCTCGGGAGCACCAGCAGAAGCAGTAGCAGCAGACGAACAAACAGGAGATCCAACAAGCTCCTGGAGCTCAGCCTCATCCATTTCCTCATCGTCAGAAATTGACGGAGGAACCTCAATGCCCAAGTGAGAGCAGATGCGAGCTAGCATCTCCTCAGAACGAGAAACACGAGACTCAACACGTCTCAGAGAAACTGCAAACTCAGCGAGTGTAGGAGCAAGAGGAGGAGCAGAAGCAGAAGCTGAAGCTGAAGGGGTCTTCCTCTGAACGTGACGAAGCGCCGCAAGAGACTTCTTGACGGCCGTCGCGTTCAGGGGAGGACCAAGAGGACGCTGGTCATCTGGAGGGAGAGGGACGCCGAAGTGACGGAATACGAGAGTCAATAGGCAATGATATGGAATGTGGGCTGACTTGGTGGATTTCCTTATGCACTCAAAGGAATCCATCTTGTCAAGAATAATCCGTGCCCAATTGATCTCGCTCCCCATGAAAAGAGCGTAGATAAGCTTGAGGAACGGCTGAGAGGGAAAGCTTGATGAGCCGTACTTCGGAAGGAGGCACGACTTCAAGATAAGATTGAGGACCCAAGCGTTCGGCTTAAATGATTTGGAAGGGACGTCAATCATGGCGGGAGGGATGACATGGAACATCTCAGAAAGCATGACCTGGTTAAGATCGTGGATATTATCCACGGAGATATCAGCAGGAAGCAGGCCAGAGGATGAGACACCTATCAACTCCCCTAAAATCTCTGCAGTGAGGACAATACGTGTCCCCAAGACAGTGGTCTCAATGGAGTGGGTGTCGTCATACTCACCCCGTACTCGATTGGCATAGAATAATTTGACGAGTTGGGGGTACGGGTGAGGGTTCGCCTTGGGGTCATGGCGAAGATAATCTAATAGGCCGCTAGAAGAAAGAAGATCGGCGAGATGTGGGAAATCTAAGAACTGAACAAAGTGCTCCAATATCAATGGACAGTGCTTAATACGGTTGTAAGCCGCGAGACACAACGGGTCATCGCGACACAACGATATATCGACACCGCCCAAAGGCATAGGAGCCTTCCCCTTAGACGGACGAGTGCTAGATCGAGGAGGAGGAGGAGCCCTATCGGTAGGCTCAGACTCAGGGATATACTCGTCATCAGAGTCAGAATCACAGGGAGGAGTGGGAGCATGAAAGGGGCCTAGAGTCAAATTTTTCTTCTTAGGCTGTGGATTGGGTTGAGATGTGGCTCTAGGCTTCGCAGTTGCCGTCCTCTTCTTCTTAAGAGGAGGCGAAGAGGAAAATGGATGGGTCGATTTGGCATGGCATTTGGATTGAGGGGGTCCGTAGGAGGAGACTCGACGGTCGTAGGAGACAGACTAGATGGACGGATAGGAATACGAGTCTTCGCCATAATCGAGACGAGACCGCACACAATCGAACGAATGAAGTTAAAGAAATCGAAAACTAAAACCCTAACACAAACCCTAACAACGAATGGAAATCGAAATGAGCTGAAATCTAACCCTAAAAACAGAGAGAGAGAGAGTGATACCCTATGTCGACAGGAGGAGGGAGATGATCGGCACCGACTGAAGGTGGCCGGAGACGGTGGCAAATGGTGGAGGAGGCAGAGGGAGTTGAAGGATTTTGGGCAGAGGGAGGAATTCACACCGATTAGAAAGAAATCTAATCGGTGCGGGAGTTAATAAATCGACTGGGAATGTCAAAAGACACAACAGCCCCTGCGCATTTAGTCGGTCACAATTCAAGTGCAGACCGACTAAATTGCAATCTAGTCGGTCGGCCAATGAACATGAACCGACTAAGTGCAAACAGTAACTGAAGCCAAAATTAGGGCATGAGTTAGTCGGTCACAGTTCAATAGCTGACAGACTAGAACTCAATCTAGTCGGTCGGCCAATGAACTAGGACCGACTAAAAGAGTCCAAAAATTTGAAATTTAGAAAGTTTGAGTTCTCTCCGACGCGCACTTGGACGAAACATCGAAATACTCTCATACATCAGTATACTACCCCATAAAACATCGAAAATCTTAAATATGACGTTCATGAATAATTCGAGCATAAATTCCTAAAATTCAACCAAAAATCCAGAAAATCCCAACAAATCTAGCATGAGCATATATAAAGAAAATTATTATCATGCAAGATTATTGAACAAATGAATCCTAAATCTCGGATTCACCCATAATCCCCAATTCTCGACGTAACCGCACAAAGGAGTCTTCCTTGAGTGGTTTCGTGAAAATATCGGCGATTTGCTTTTGGGTTTCAACGTACACTAAAATGATGTCCTTTTTAGCAACATGATCATCTAGGAAATGGTGTCGGACATCTATGTGTTTAGAACGTGAATGGTGTACCGGATTCTTAAAGAGACATATTGCACTTTGGTTGTCCACCATGATAGGGCAAGTATCACAGTTTATACCAAAGCCATTAAGAGTGTGTCTCATCCAAAGAACCTGAGCACACGCAGCACCGGCGGCAATATATTCTGCCTCGGTGGTTGAAAGTGATATAGAATTCTGCTTCTTGGAAAACCAAGAGACAAGAGAATTTCCTATAAAATGGCAAGTGCCACTAGTACTTTTCCTGTCGGATTTGCATCCTGCATAATCTGCGTCACTATATGAGATTAACTCATATGTGCTAGACTTTGGATAAATTAATCCGAAGTCGAGTGTGTAACTTAAATAACGGAAAATACGTTTTACCGCTACTAAGTGAGATTCCTTAGGTTGAGACTGATAACGAGCACATACACATACGGCAAACATAATATCGAGCCTACTAGCAGTAAGATATAATAAACTACCCATCATACCTCGATATAGACGAATGTCTACATCTTTGCCGCCTGTATCTTTATCAAGATGTGTAGTAGTGCTTATTGGAGTCTTCTTCCATGAGGCATTCTCCATTCCAAATCGCTTTAGCAACTCCACTGTGTACTTGGTTTGGTGGATGAAGATTACATCGTTCATTTGGCGAATTTGGAGACCTAAGAAATATTTGAGCTCACCCATGTGGCTCATCTCAAATTGGTCCTTCATGACATTAGAAAACTCTTCGCAAAGAGTGAAGTTAGTAGCATCGAAAATGATATCATCAACATAAATTTGAACTAAAATAATATCATGATTCGAATACTTAACAAATAATGTAGAATCAACTTCACCCATTTTAAAACCCAAATCCAAAAGAAAGTTCTTTAGGCGGTCATACCAAGCTCGAGGAGCTTGTCTCAAACCGTAAAGTGCTTTCTTAAGCTTGAAAACGTGATTTCGAAATTTTTCATTTATAAAACCTGGAGGTTGAGAAACATAAACTTCCTCAACATCTCCGTTTAAAAACACACTTTTTACATCCATTTGAAAGAGTTTAAAATCTTTATGGCATGCAAAAGATAACAACAATCTAATAGATTCTAATCTAGCTATCGGAGCAAAGGATTCTTCGAAATCTATACCTTCTCTTGCTGGTAGCCTTGAGCTACTAACCGAGCTTTGTTTCGGACGACGATTTGGTTCTCGTCGGTCTTGTTCTTGAAAATCCACTTCGTTCCTATAACGGTGTGGTTCTTCGAAGGCAATGGAACAAGCTCCCAAACCTCATTCCTCTCAAATTGAATGAGTTTCTCCTCCATGGCTAGGATCCAAGCACTATCTTCGCACGCTTCGTTAATATTCTTTGGCTCTATTGAGGAGGCAAAGGCACAATGAGCGAAGTAGTTGACTTGAGATCTCGTCTTGACACTATCAAGTATGTTGCCAATGACTTGCTCATGGGGATGGTCACGAACTGTATGAAGCCATTTGGGAATTCCCTGATCACTAGGAACATTCTCAAAAGACTCATTAGTAGGGTTAGTATCATTAGAATCAATAGAATTAGAATTACCAATAGAATCATATAAAACATCCATGGAGTCATCATCATTAGTAATTCTAGACGTGAAAAAATTTTCATTGAATGAAACATGTAATGATTCCTCGATCATTGAGGTTCGTTTGTTGTATATCCGGTAGGCTTTGCTACGGGAGGAATATCAAAAAAATATCCCCTCATCGGATCTTGGATCAAATTTTTCCAAACTTCCATACGTGTGTTTAATAAAACATTTTGAACCGAAAACTCGAAAATGTTTAACTTGAGGTAATCTACCAAACAACAATTCATAACAAGTTTGTTTGGTGCCGGTCCTCAAAAGTATTCTATTAAACACATAGCAAGTGGTATGTATCGCTTCCACCCAAAATTGATGGCCAAGTTGGCTATCATCAAGCATAGTGCGAGCACATTCCACTAGCGTCCTATTCTTTCTCTCAACAACACCATTTTGAGGAGGTGCGCGAGGGAAGGAAAAGGTATGAGTAATACCAACTTCATCACAAAAATTTGAGAAAGACTCATTCTCAAATTCCCCTCCATGATCCCTACGAATAGTGACAATGGTGGTTCCAATGAGATTTTGTACTTTTTAACAAATATTGTGAAGTTTTCAAAAGCATCATTTTTATTACTTAATGAAAATACCCAAGTAAATCTAAAAAAGTCATCAACGATGACAAGTCCATATCGTGCATTTCCTAATGAAGCAACTCTAATTGGCCCAAAAAGATCTAGATGTAAAAGCTCTAGAGGCCGCTTAGATGAAATACTTTTCTTAGGTTTAAATGACGATTTTGGAAGCTTGCCTCGTTGACACGAGTCACAAAAGCTTTTCTTTTGAAAGACAAGCTTAGGAAAGCCTTTAATAGAATTTAACTTGGAAAGTTTAAAAAGTGTTCCAAAGTTCACATGACCAAAACGTCGATGCCATAAGTGTTGTTCACTTGTGTTGGCAATGAGACATTGTTCATGTGACTTGGGGATATTTAGGATATATATCCTTATGGCGTGTGCCAGAAAATAACAAATCATTATTATCTTTTCTTAAAATATGACACATTCCTTTCGCAAAGCTAACTTTGTAACCTTTGTCACAAAGTTGACTTATTGAAATAAGATTATGATTTAATCCTTTAACAAAGTAAACATCACTTATTAGTGGTTTAGAGGGATTACTAACTTTACCCACACCTAAGATGGTTCCGCTCTCGTTGCCTCCAAAGACGACTCGGTTCCCATTTGCAATGGGCACCACTCCGGAGAGCAATTGAGCTTCACCCGTCATGTGTTTTGAACACCCACTATCGAGTATCCAATTATTCTTGGAGCTAAATTTGGATTTGTTGCTCCGTTTCTTTTTCTTGAGTACCTAAAGATGAAAATATCATTCCATGGTACCCAAGGTCATTGGGTCCTAAAGGATTAGACCTTTGGAAGCCAAGTCCAATTGGACTTAGACTTCCCAATGTAATCATCATTATGCACGACATTCATAAAATAGGAATTCATGTATGCTTGTTTTTCATGCATGTTAGTGTTCTTCGGGCCCCAAATAGTGAATATTTTGGGAGCCCTATACCTATTGGGAGCATGCATACGTTGTTGATTTCTACGTGATGCATGTCGTGGATATGCATATGGTACATGATGAAATGGTGCATGATGATAATTGTTCATATGATAGTGTGGATGAACATATGCATGTGAAGGAACACATGCGTGAGGATGTCTCACTTGGTGTGCACGTGCCCGAGGATGTGGTGCATAAAAATCATCATATGTGTGAACATATGGAGTAGGATGTGTGTTCCTACGTGGCATGGTATTGGTGTACATAAAAGCATGACCCTTCTTTAGAGGTCCACCCAAAGTGGGTTTCTTTCCAAATGGGGATGTGTACGAGGTGGAAGCACCATTGGTAGATGAACTACCAATGGGGTGTTTGCCCCCACTCGTTGAGGCATCGGAAGTTGGCCTAACAAAGGTGGTAGACGATTTGGATGAATTTCCCATCTTATACCCCCAAGCCAATGCGATGATTGGCCGGAAGTAAGTCATTTAGGATATTATCCAAATGGTCCTTACCTTTATTGTATTTATTAATCCGGCCTAATGTGGACTCATACTTCTCGGTGAGAGAAAGTATAGAAGCATCCAAAGTGGACACTTGAGTTGTGAGTACACAAACATGAGACTTGAGATTCTCATTCTCAATACTCAAAGTTGAGTTTCGAGAAATCAAATCCGCTATCTTATGTTCATCCGATTCCTCAATATGAACATGCTCAAGTTGAGATTTGAGATTTACAATCTCATTTCTCAAACCTTCAACAACGGTGTCGTTGTTGATGATGATAGGTTTAGGCGAGGTTTGGATACTAGCTAGCTCATCTTTTATCTTAGTATATCTATTTACTAATTTAGAATAGTTAGACCAAATTTGCTCGTTAGATAATCTAAGGTCATCCATAGTTACCTCATCGCCTTCATCCTCGCTATCATCGGAGGAGGATTCTTGATCATGTTCCTCTCTTGCCATGAAGCACATGTGTGCTTGCTCCACTTGCTCATCATCCGACTCTCCACTCGAGGAGTCCTCGTCGTAGTCGGTGAATGTCCCGACAAGTCCTTTCTTGTACCCTTTCTTGTACTTCCGAGACTTGACGAACTTTGGCGCCTTCCATTTCTCCTTTTGCTTGTTTTGAGGACAATCCGCTTTCATGTGTCCTGGCTTATTGCATTTAAAACACAAAGGAGGGGAGGCGTTAGTAGAACTAAATTTTGATTTTTTCTTGAAATTACCTTTCCGGAAGAATCGGTTGAACTTCTTTGCCATGAGGGCAATGGATTCCAAGTCAAACTCGTCTTCTGATTTTTCATCATCGATCGATGTAGATGGAGCGGCCTTGAACACAATCGCCTTTTTCTTTGGCTCATCTTGCTTCAAGTATGACTTCATCTTATCTTGCATCTTTATCTTGCTATCCTTGCGTACCTCATAAGACATCAAGGTACCCATTAGTTGAACAACAGTATATTTATTCATATCGTTACCTTCCTCGATGGCGAAGGTACGCTTTTCCCAACAAGAAGGAAGTTCGTCAATGATCTTTGAGACTTTCTCCTTTTGGGTGTAGGTCTTTCCAAGAGCCTCCAACTCGTTGGTAATGTCAACGAAGCGAGCATAGTACTCCTTCATTTTCTCACCCTGTTGCATATGAAATAACTCGTAATCTTTATTGACAACGGTGAGTTTGGAGTCTCTTACCCTACTCGTTCCTTCATGCAAGATGAGGAGTGAGTTCCAGATTTGATATGCACTCTTACATGTGCATATCTTGTTGAAGTCTTCGGGCTCCAAAGCGCAGTGCAAGGCATTCATTGCCTTGGCATTGGTTACCTCCGCGGTGACCTCCGCGGTAGTCCACTTCGCGAAATCTTCTTCAGCGGGCTCGACATACTCCGTCAACGTAGCTCTCCATAGTGAGGTGCTCCGGAGGAACGTTTCCATCCGGAATTTCCAGTACCCGTAATTGGTACCGTTGAAGAAGGGAGGCCTAGTTGAGGAATGTCCTTCCATCACCGAAGAAGCTCCTTCACGGTTCCTGAAGGTGCTATAATCTGAAGGTGGACGAACGGTCTTGTTGTCGTTGGAAGACATAGCTATGAACTTGGTTTTGATACCAAATGTAATGCCCTGATAGCTACTGCACAAGTACTAGAGGGGGTGTGAATAGTACTTTAAAATAATCAAGAGTAATTATTCCTAATTATCGTGCAAACTCAACCAACAATGCGGAAATGAAAATTGACAACAATAAAAGACAATCGCAAACAAACGATATAACGGGTTCGGATCCACCCAAGTCTCCACGACTTGTTCCCGGTGATCCTACGTCCCAAACACCCGGATCCCCTCCGGCTACTTGAGTTAGAAACCCCTAACTCAAATTTGCACTATGAAATTCTTGTAGAAAACCTCTCCAAGATCAAATCATACACAAATGAAAATGTGACTCCCACAAATCGGGATCACACACAACTCTCACAACCGAGAGTAAAACTTGCAATATCAAAGTAAATGAAATAAGAAATGCTTACCAACAAAATCCTATGCCTTGAGTAAACTTACGATTTTAGGACAAGGAGGATTTTGGAGGAGAAGAAGTCACCAAACCCTAGCTCCAAGAAGTTGACCAGCAATAGAAGCCTAGGGTGGAGTTGGTGACCTAGAATCAAGCTCTTTGCTTGAGTGGCTCACAATCAATGAGAATCTCTCTTTAGAAATAGGAGTGATGAGAGATTCTTGTGAGAAATGAAAGCTTGGAAGATGAGAATAAATTCTTCTCTTTGATTCTCTAAAATGCAATTAATATCAACCTTGAATGCTATGAAGTAGCATCTCAAGATTATATAGGACAGAGAAGAGAGAGAGAGAAAATTCGTGCATTTAATGCTCCAATGGATCTATTTCTGAAGCAGTCTAATCGGTCTAAGAAGGATCACTGACCGACTAGATTCACAACTAGTCGGTCGGTGATTCAACATGGACCGACTAACAGCTTCACAGCCAATATAGAAAGTTCAGGGAGTAAAGAACTAGTCGGTCCAAGAAGACTTGCCAATCGACTAGTTCCACAACTAGTCGGCCGGTGAGTGTTCTTTGACTGACTAAGAGTTGAAATAGTATAGGCTGAATTCAAAGACAGCTAGTCGGTTTAAGAACAAATTCCAACCGATTAGTTTCTCAACTAGTCGGTCGGTCATTGTTCTTTGACCGACTAACTGTAAACAGTAAGTTAGGCTGAAAAATAAAAGCTTAACTAGTCGGTCTAAGAAGGATTCCTAACCGACTAGTTTGATAACTAGTCGGTCGGTGAACCTTCTTGGACTGACTAATTGATAAACAGTGTCTAGGATGAATTGAGCAAGGAGATCTAGTCGGTTCAAGAAGGATTGCCGACTGACTAGATTGCCATCTAGTCGGTTGGTTCTTCTTCTTGAACCAACTAAGATGCACCAGAAGCTGCGAAATGAAGCGCGAAGCTTCAGAAAAGTTTGTATGGGCTTCTAAGATAATCCTAGCTCTAAGATATAAACGTTATAAAGATTATCAAGTAATACCTACTCAAGGCTTAACATTCTACGAAAAGAAGTTAGAAGACTATAAATAAAACTTGACGAACCGTATTCAAAAGCTTCAATCCAAATCTCTTGACTTCAATAATGCTCCTAGAGTTTCAACAAAGCGTTAGGCACATAATCATGTGCTTTGAGAAGTTTAGATGTTCATAGAATTTTGGCGACGATCTCCATAACTGCGCTCACAAAGAGTTAGTTCACGATATTTATGTTTGTTCATCATCAAAACCAAATCCGGGGAGTCAATACTCAACATTTTGCCATCACCCTGACCTCATCTGCACCTCTCAACCGCTTGTCACACTGCGCCCTAGTCACCGACCACCACCTTCAGACCTTCCCTCTCCCCACAAGGCCACAAACCACCGCCACCACCTTCTCCCAGCCACTCGAAGAACCCAGACGACCACCCTCTGACCCTTCAGCTCTTCGACCCCGACAGCCCATAACCAACTCGAGTCGCCACTTCTCTCTCCCTTCCTCTGACCACAAGATCTCTCGACAACACCCCTCACGACACCACATGTCACCGTCCAATACTTTCCTCGCCAAGCGAACACCGCACCCTCTCCCATGTCTGCCCCTCCTCACAGTTCCTTGCCTCCGATCCCCGATCTTCCCCTCCCTCTTTAATACTTGTGACGGCCACTTCCTCTGCTCGTAGTCGCAACGACTCCGACCCCCACTCCAGACCGTCGCCGCTTCTCCTTTTATATGAAACCCACGTGTGCTCCTCCCTGTTAATAGCAGCCTTCGGTGATCAGTCGAATCCTCCTCAGCGCCACCCTCTTCGAGCTCACGTCGGTGATCTTGCCACACCAATCTCCTCTGTCCTCCTGCGAGACCCCCTCGACTTCCCTTCCATCAAGACCCCGATGGCGGCCTCTCAACCCGCACTTCCTTCCTCTACCCCTCTCGTTGTCTCTCCCCATCGACCCTCGTCGATGTCACCCTGAGCTCGTCGCCACTCTGTCCACCTCCACCGGCGCTCTCCACCGCGTCGCCACCTGCAAGAATCGGAAGCGAAGAAACGAAAGATAGAATGGTGAGTTATTTATTTTACGCGAACAGTTTGTAGATGTGTTATATTTTATATACGTAAGTATTATCATTATATGTTGGTTTATATATGGTTATGATATATACTTATATGTTAGTATATTAACTTAATAAACATCATGTTAGTTTATAAGTTTACATATTAATATAAATGTATAAGCTATATATATTATATTAATAACAGTATTTTAGTTCATAAGTTTATAAACTAGCATATTATATGAATATGTACGTTAGTGATCTATTTTTATACTTACCTGCAGTTATGTATAAACATGTGTATATATGTATGAGTTTTAAATTTAATTTAATTGGTTAATAACTTCTAATTGCGGATCCAACCTCGCTGATAAAATGCGCCTAGTTACTGTCACTTGGACACCCAGAAACGCTCCATTCAGGCAAGTATTTATCACGCATATGTTTTAAACTACACTGCTCAGATTCTGTGACTGAAATTACTAAACGTTGCCAATAACAGCTTTTGTGAGTATGTTGCTTGATAGCGTTTGGAATGATTTAGCGATGTGGTGATTTGCTTTTACTATCAAAATGTTGTTGTCATTTTAATTGCTCTCATTGCGCGTTATATTATTAATTGTGGAATGTACACCCCTAATAAAATGTGATACTAGGCCCTTGGGGCATATACAAAACATTAGGCCCACGGGGCATATAAGGACTATTGGGCCCTTGTGGCATACATTGAACGATATGGACACATAATGACACGTTGAATGGGGTAGTCCATTGTAGTAGAATGTAGAATGCTGAATTTCACCCCACCTGTAAATTCGACCGTTGCACGGATGGGTCGGTGAGTACAGAGCCACGGGTAGCTCCTGTTGGTTTAAGTGTAATTGTAGTTTCTTCCGCCCTCGGACAATGGGCTTGTCACTAGATTAGGAGATTGAATGTTGCACTATTCTACTCCTGCTGTTGTTATTATAAATTATGTAGCATGTCGCTTTCTTAACATGCTTACTACGCGCTACTTTGCTTACCACACCCACTACACTTGCCATGTTCACTACTATGTACACTACACTTGCCATGCTCACTACTTTGTACACTACACTCTGCTATACTCATACGTTCCCTCACGCTGTTACACTTTTCTTAACTGTCCTCATGTTATGTTTCCTCGCCTTTAAAATTCTTTGCAAACTATATTACTATCTTACCGAGGGTCCATTTTCTAACATTTTTAACTTGTCGAGCGACCCTCGCTGGCATATATTTCCCTGTTTGTCATCTTGTGAAATATACGTTAGGTTTTGAAACAGATTTTACAGAGGAGCATACTTTAAGGCTGAGCTAGCATACCGGGAGTGCCAGGACGCTGAGATCCACTGCTGAGGAACGACGTATTTTCGCAGCGCCTCAATAAATTAATATTTGTATTGTATTTCTATTCAAGTGTATTTCAGTTTCATGTAACTGTCTGTAATGGCCATGCTAGGCCTTATTTGTGTACATGCGATCTGGACTTTGAAGTTGTAATGATATTTTGTGCTGGTATGATATTTGCCTGTAAGAACATGCCAAGCTTAATACACATACGCTTATTGTGCTTAAGTCAAAGAAGAAAAAAGACACTTCTTCTTTGCTTTAAGCACATGCGGACCCGCTCACGTTCTCGCTCCCAAGTATAATGGGAAGCAGAGCGTGACATACATGCTCTTCTTTGTACTTGTGTTTCAGTGTTTTTTGGTGTTCTGTGTTGTCTCCTGTGGAGCATTATGTGTACCATCCTAGCACGTGTGCAGTGGCCTGCATCTCTGTTTTGTCCTCTCTCCCTCCTTCTCTTTCTTTATCACCCTCGTATCTTTTGGACTATTTGGGATGGATTCGTACATCTCGGGTATCCTGTGGAGCGGAGCCTGACATTTGGCGGCCCATGCAGGTCACCGCACTGTGATGTGCGTATGGATAGTACCGTTAGTGTTTTTAGTGTGTGATTTGGGTAGCTGAGTCCTAAGGTGGATATGCGTCCAATCTTAGAATAGAGCCTTGGCATTAGAAAGCTTGAGTTACATAGCTTCCTGAGGGTAGATATGGATGGTTGTTTGGATATATATCTGTGTGGTTATGTGTCTACTTGGATATATTGTGTGAGTATTGTTGAGTATTGAACTTCTCCCTACTTGGTTTTGATGATGAGCAAACATAAACACTTGTGACTGATCCCCTACATGCAGTTAATCCATTGCATAATCTTATCATGACAATCAAATAGAAATGGATGACCATGAAGATCGATCAAAGCTCAAATTTAAGATTGGGTGATCAAAGTTAAAGAATGGAGCTTCAAAGACTTTAAGAAGACTTCAAGATCATTCAATAGAGAAAAGAGAAGCTAAATCAAATGTAATCTGTTTATTCTCTTTTCTTTCTCATTAGAATGCAGTTTTGAAGTAGTTTATTGTTGAGGCTCACACACTTAACTCTTTCTAGCCTATGAAGTCATTAGAAATCAATTCGTAGGTTTCCAACTTCTTTTATTCTAAGTTGTGCAATTTAGACTTCCAACAGGCGACTGCAGTTCAATTTACATATGTATGTCTCAAAACAGTCGACTGTAAATTGTTCAACAGTCGTCTGTTATGCCCACTCTGTTTGACTTGATTTTTGGGCTTTCAGTACTTAACTTTCATCAGGCGACTGTTGTACAAAGTACATGCGCCTGTCTAGTACCAGTCGCCTGTGACTTGTTAGTCAGTCGCCTATATCATCTTGCCCAAACTTCTTAAATTTTGTCAACTTTTGCACTGCCACTGCAGGCGATGTAAGAAGGATTTACATGCGCCTGCCCATGGCACATGCGCCTGTATATGCTTCTACAGTCGACTGTCCAACACTTGCCCAGAACTTTGATTTTGGCAAGTTACGCATTTGTGCAACAGACGACTGATGTTGGTTTCCCAGTTGCCTGCCCATGGCACAGGCGCCCGTGGATTCCACGTCAGTCGCATGTCCTGGTATACCTAGAATTCCTTGTTTTCACAACTTACGCATCAGTCGCTTGCAGAAGGTTTCTCAGTCGCCTGATGGTTTTCAGACGCTTGTCCAACCTTCATCGGTCGACTGTCCTACGTAGTAAGTTATCATTTGAATTCTTACCTACCCTCTGACACAGTGCAGCTGTCGAATGTGGTTTCTTCACCAGTCGACTGTCTATACTGTAAATTCTATCCGTTGGTTGTTTCCACACAGATTTCAAAGGGGGTTTTAGGTATTCTGTTTGGGGGTTTTAGGTATTCTGTTTGAGGGTTTTGGAGAACATATAAGAGGGGCTTCTACTGTTCCATTGGAGCCTCTTAGTCATTCTCTTAGCAACTCAAGGATTCTTCTTCAAGCTCTCAAGCTCTCATTCTCTATAAGCCCTAGAATCTCATTCTCTCTTGCTCTCTAACCTAGAATCAAAGTTGATATCCTCTAGGCATTTGATGGTGACAAGAGAAAGGGCTTCACTCTCTTCTTGGAAGAGATCAACACATAACACACTTGCTCCTTCAAGTTCTGCTTTAAGGCATAGGTAATTGTAAGTGTTGCAATTTCATTTCATGTCTTTCGATATTTGATTCACTCTCGGTTTGTGAGAGTGGTTTGCTTGATCCCAAGTTTTAGGATTCAAAGACATCGATTGTTGTTCGATTACACTTGTAGGGTTGCTACAAGTGTGTTTAAAGGAAACCTCAAGTTAAGGTTCTAATTTGAGTATCCGGGTGTATCCGTGTGGAAGAGACGTGTGATTACCGGGAACAAGTCGGGTTTAACTTGTGTAATCCGATCCTTGAAACATCTTATTGTTTGTATTGTTCATTGTTGTTAATTATTATTTCTGCATATTTGTTGGATTAGGAATTTAATTAGGCATAATTTCTTAGTTAAATTTTACAAATAGTATTCAACCCCCTTCTAGTGGTTTCCTCATAGCCAGAGTCCATACAATTTGTATCAGAGCTAGACTATAGTTATGGCATCCAACAACAATGTTCCTCCTCCTACTTCATACAACAATCACAATCGTGATGGTGCTTCTATCGTATTTGAAGCACAATCAATGGTTCATCCTCCGCATTTCAATGGCACGAATTTTGGCTATTGAAAGTACCAGATGGAGACGTTCCTAAGGAGTGCTTCTCTTTGGTGAACCCTACATAAGAATTACGTAGAACCCACCGAAGAAGATTTTGACAAAAGGACTCCCGTCGAGAAGTCTGCGGAGGTAAACAATGCCAGAGCAATGAACGCTCTTCATTGCACATTGGGTCCGGATGAGTTCAAATAGATATGCACATTTAAGAGTGCATATCAAATATGGAACCATCTCGTTGTCACCCACAAGGGGACGAACAAGGTAAAATTGTCAAAGTGATATGTTGCTATACAAAACTTCGACATGTTTCAAATGCAGGAAGGTGAGAACATTGCAACGATGTACAGACGCTTAACCGACATACCAATGAGCTTGAAACTCTCGGACAAATATATACACAACAAGAGAAGGTAAGAAAGATAATCATGTCAATGACCTCAAAGTGGGGAAAAAGGGCTATTGCCATTGAGGATGTCAATGACATGAAGAATTATACCATGGTGAATCTCATCGGTACTCTCATGTCTTACGAAGTAAGAAGGGAGAACCGATTGAAGATTAGAGGCTTGATGAGGCCAACAGAGGTAAATAAGAAGGTGTTAGCATTCAAGGCTACCTCTTCATCCTCCGATAGTGATGAGTCCGAGAATGAAATGGATTTGGAAGAAATGGTGATAATGGCGAAGAAGTTTCAACGCGTCTTCTGCAAAGGTAAATTCCCTTCCAAATCTAAATTTGATTCAACTAACAACTCCTCTTCTCTTTGTTTTAAGTGTAACAAGCCAGGACACATCAAGAAGGATTGCCCAATGCTAAGGAACAAAGAAAAGTGGAATGCACCAAAGTACCACAAGTCTGACAAATTCAAGAAGGACAACAAGAAAGGACTCGTTGGGACTTTCGATGACTCAAGTGGAGATTCCTCAAGAGAGTCCAAGGATGAAAGGGTGAGAGTGCACATATGTGCTTCATGGCCCGAGAGATACATTCTCCGATGGAAGCGTTAGTGAGAACAATGAACCAGAGGTAACTATGGATGAACTTCGTATTACTAACGAAGAATTATTTTCTAAGTATCAATCTCTTATGCTTAGATATACTAATTTAAAGAAATCAAATGTTAATAAATCATCTATGCCATGAATCACCAATAATGACACCATTGTTGACACACTTACACTTGAGAAAGCCAATTTGGTTTCTCAAAATGGCACTTTGAGAAATGAGGTGAATTCCCTCAAACCTCAATTAGATCACGTTTCTTCTAAAGATAGTGTTGATCTAGCTTCACAAAATACACAATTGGGTATTGAGAATGATTCTCTCAAAACCTAAGTGCACGAGCTTACCACACGTGTGTCCACTTTGGACACTAATGTTTCTTTCATTTGAGAGAAATACGAGCTCATGTCCTCCCAAGTTAAGAAATTTAACAAAGTGAAATGGCAATTGGATGAATTGCTTTCAAACCAATTTCCGGCCACACATCATGTTGGACTTGGTTATGTGAAAGCAAATGCATCCAAATCTTGCACCTCCTATAGTGGTGTAACTATAGATTTTGTGCGGCCATCCTCTGGTGCATCCACTAGTAGTGACAAAAACACTATTGATAGCAAACCTACCAAGAAATTCACTACTACACACGTTCCTTCTTTTAACAAGAAACCCATTAAGGGTGGAAATCAAAAGAAAGGACATGCCTTATGTACACTAACACTCACGCTCGTTAGAACACTCTTACTTCTCATGTGAACATGCATGATGAGTTTTATGCTCCACACCCACACTTGTGAAATACTCATGCATATGCTCCTACACACTCATATTCTCATACATATGTTGCATATCCACCACATCATATGTATGCTCCATATGCCCACATAATATGCATGCTCCATTGTTTGCATACGATCATTATATGACGCATTCATATCCTCCTCCACCTTCATATGATAGACCTCATACTCATAAGCATCATGCACCACGTAGACCTCAACCTAATATACATGCAACTAGGAAGAGGACTCCAAAATCATATACTATTTGGGGTCCCAAGAACACTAACACAAATGATATGAATGCATATGTAAGTTCGTATTTTAGTGATGTGATACATAGTGGTAACTATGTTAGGAAGTCAACGTCCACTTGGACTTGGTTTCCAAAGTGCTAATCCCCTTGGAGACAACAAGCTTGGGTACCATGAGCTTATGGTATACTATGTATGTACCCAAGGACAAGAAAGAGAGCAATAAAAGAAATAATAGATCTAAAAAGAAAGGATGGATACTCGATAGTGGTTGCTCCAAACACATGACGGGAGATCCCTCCTTGCTCTCCGAAGTGATCCGCATCAAGGACGGTGCAACGGTCACCTTAGGAGGCGATCAAAAGGGAACCATTATCGGAGTAGGCAAAGTCGGTAATCGATCTAAACCTTAATTGATAATGTCTATTTAGTAGAAGGTTTATTTCATAACCTCATCTCTAAAGTCAACTTTGTGACAAAGGTTACAAGGTTAACTTTGGAGAGGGTTTGTGTAGTATTATTGATAATAATTCACATGTTTTATTTTTTAGAATTAGACATAAAAATATTTATATTTTAAGTATGCCTAAATCATTTGAACATTGCTTGGTTGCTCATTCTAATGAACAACTATTATGGCATCGCCGTTTTGGACATGTTCACTTTAAGCATTTATATAAATTAGCTAAGCATGATTTAGTCAAAGGTTTTTTGAAAATATCTTTTAATAAGAAAAGCTTTTGTGATTCATGTCAACGAAGTAAACTTTGTAAATCTTCATTTAAACTTAAAGATGGTATAACTTCTAAGAGGCCCCGAGAATTATTTCATTTAGATCTATTTGGGTCTACTAGAGTAGTATCTTTAGGAAATGCTCATTATGAATTAGTCATTATAGATGACTTTTCTAGATTTACATGTGTATCATTTTAACTAATAAAAATGAAGCCTTTGATGAGTTTACCAAATTTGCAAAGAAAATTTAAAATCTCTTAGGAACCACCATTATCACTATTCGTAGTGATCATGGAGGGGAATTTGAGAATGAACGTTTCTATAAGTTTTGTGATAATAACGTGATTACTCACAACTTTTCTTTTTCTCGCGCACCACCATAAAATGGTGTTGTTGAGAGAAACAATAGGACTCTTATTGAGTGTGCACACACCATGATCCATGATAGTCATCTTGGACTTCAATTTTGGGCGGAGGTGGTGCACACGACATGTTATGTATTTAATAGGATCCTAGTGAGACACCGAACGAACAAAACTTGCTTTGAACTATTTTAGGATAAAAAGCCTTAAGTTAAGTATTTTCGAGTTTTTTGGTAATTTAGACAAATTTGAGCCAAGATCCGATGAAGGAATTTTTGTTGGATATTCCACACGTAGTAAAGCCTACCAGATATATAGCAAAACCTCTTCAACGATAGAGAAATCACTACACGTTTCATTTCATAAAGATTTTGATGTTCCTCATGTTGTTGATGATAGTGTAGATGTTTTATATTATTCAATTAGTAATGTTTAAATTAATGATGTTATTGAGGCTAACATTACTAATGAAAATATTAAGAATGTTCCAAGTGATCCAGGTATTCCCACATCTTATCCAACCGTTTATGACCACCCACATGGCCAATTAATTAGAGATATTGGTGTAGGTGTACAAACAAGGTCAAGGATTGATGAGTTCTCTCATTGCACCTTTGTCTCTACCATTGAGCCAAAGAACATCCAAGAAGCGTGTGAAGATAGCTCGTGGATCCTTGCAATGGAAGAGGAGCTCATGCAATTTGAAAGAAATGAAGTTTGGGAGCTCGTCCCTCTTCCAAGTGGTCATCAAGTCATTGGGACCAAATGGATATTCAAGAACAAGACGGATGAGAACGAGATCATCACAAGGAACAAAGCAAGTTTAGTAGCTCAAGGCTACTAGCAATAAGAAGGTATTGATTTCGAAGAATCCTTTGCCCATGTAGCTAAATTAGAAGCTATTAGGTTGATTTTATCTTTTGCATCTCATAAGAATTTTAAATTATTTCAAATGGATGTTAAAAGTACAATTTTCAATGGCATAGTTAATGAAGAAGTTTATATTTCTCAACCACCCGGTTTTATACATGAAAAATTTCCTAATCGTGTTTTCAAACTTAACAAAGCATTATATGGGTTGAGACAAGCTCCTAGAGCTTGGTATGATCGACTCAAAACCTTTTTTTGGATTTAGTTTTTAAAATGGGTGAAGTTGATTCAACTATTAAAGTACATTGAAACCCAAAAATAAATCGCCGACATCTTCACTAAACCTCTAAAAGAAGACTCATTTGTGAGGTTGCATGGAGAACTAGATATTATGGGTGAATCTGAGATATATGAGTTCATTTTTATATATCATATCATTTTTTGAATTCATATGATCATTTCCATATGTCATGTTGAATATGTCATATTTTCACATTTGTTTTCAATGAGATTTATTGGAGATTTTTGATGATTAGATTAATATGCTTGATATGTGTATTATTCTATATGCTTATGAAGAAACATGTCACGCCCCGCTTCCCAAAAACGTGGAGGCAAAGCGTGAGAAGGTCCGCTCAGACTTGAAGCTACAAAGCCGCAATTCCGATAAGCGTCAAATTTCACAAAGTAGCAGGTCCCTGTAATGTGACTTGGAGACAACAATAACAATAATAGAAAAAGAGAAAAATAATTAAAATTATTCAACTCAGAGTCCAGATATAAATTCAACAACCAGAAATGCCACCAGGCAAACAAAAGAGTCCAGAAAGGAAAAGGCCTAGCATGGCCAACAAAGAACTAACAACAACGGTGCTACTCGCCGACAACAACACAACTAACAAAGAAGGAACGAAGGAGCACTTGGACTGGTCACCGGTGTCCTCGTACTCAACGTCAGCAACGGAATCGTGCACGAAATCCACGAACTCGTCACCCTCAACAACAACCTCTGGCTCAGCAACTAACATGCGTCACCCAAATTGAAGGGGCACATGTCAGCAAGTCTACAAGACTTGTGCAAGGAAACTAAAGAAAAGTAAAAACAACCTAGCAGTTCTAGAGTATGCTATGACATGGTATATTATGCAATGAGAACAACGACAGTTTATGTTATGGCATGATTATAGCATGGAAAGTAACATGGCATGGCAAGTAAACAATTTCATGACAAGTGCAAGAATTGTAAGCACGTCGTGCACAGAAATTCCGCCCTTTGGCTAGAGTGGCTGTACGGGCCAACTCTTACGCTCAAGTGACCGTTTATCACTACCCCTCCACGTGTGTCGAGCCAGGGCATTACCCCCGAACACGTAATGCTCGCTTCTGGATCACGAGCCAGGAAGTGTTTTTAACACGTATGGCATAGGGTTATGCCCGCATAACGGGTGCCTAGCCGGTAACACGGAAACACGGATTTGTACAAGGATTTGTAGCGTGTGCTACGATGCAACATGCAACATGTTATGTAAAATGGATGCACATGACAATTATTGAAATGCAACTGCGTACCGTTAAAGAAAAGTAAACATGACAGGCAAATGTATGGCATGACATGGCAAGGGAAATTCTAGCTTCGTTGTCAAGCTAGGATTTGAATTTGCGCCTAGACCGCTATCATTTCACGGTCTAGTCTCTTTCACGCTAAAACATGGTATTGGCCTAAAAACATGGCCTAAAGCAAGGTTGGCAAGTTTCACTTGCCTGGTACCGAAGTTGTTGTTCAACGAGAGTCACGAGATCGGCATCCTACGGAAATTGGGTTCGCTGTTATGGCAAAATAGAAAGTTAGATTTAGAGTTCTAAACCGGTTTGCATTGGAATCCTACAATGTCTAGTAATCCATTTTTATTTAGGGTTTCTAATTTATAGTGTGGGTTACAGAGAATTAAAGATAGATCTCTAACCGTTTTTTGAACCGGAAGAACGACGATTACGATGCCTACGAACTGCAGGTAGAAGAAGATCTCGACGATTTCCGGGTTGCCGTCGCCAAACCGAGCTTAGCACGACAACGGAAGAGTGATCTGAGGAAGATGTTGCGGCTGAAAAGATCTCCAGCGGCTGATCTAAAACGGATCTGGAGAATGGGGAAAAATAGGGTAAATCTGGAGCAAAAGAGGATTTTGGGTTTTTGGCGATCGGCCGACGGCCAACGGGGGTGGTGCCGGGGCAAAAGAGGGTGAGGGGAAGCTCGGGAGGATGAAGAATGGCAAGAGGAAGGTTGGGGGATGATTGGGGAAGAAGATGAGCTTGGAGAAGTGAAGAAAGAATAGGGATGGTCGGGGGTTTAAATAAAAAGAAATAGCGACGGCTACAACTTAACCTAGGTTTACTAGGCAATTTAGTCGGTCAGAGAAGGCTGGTCGACCCATTAGATTTGGATCTAGTCGGTCGGTCGTCCAACTGACACCGACTAAAATCAAACAGTGAACAGTATCTATACAGGGAAGGCATGATTAGTCGGTCTATGAAGACCCGTCGACCGATTAGTTTGGGATCTAGTAGGTCGGTGAACGTTCATGGACCGACTAAGGGTAGAATTAGATGAATATTAAGCACTGAGAGTTAGTCGGTCAGAGAAGGAATCCTAACCGACTAGTTTAGAAACTAGTCGGTCGGTGGATGTTCTTTGACCGACTAACCATAAACAGTAACTCGGCTGAAATTTACTGACAAGAACTAGCCGGTCTGAGAAGGATTGCCGAACGACTAGATTGCAATCTAGTCTGTTGGCTCTTCCTCATGAACCGACTAAGATGCACCAGAAGTGCCGATTCGAAGCGCGAAGCTTCGGGAAGATCCCTACGGCCTCTAGGATCACTCTAGCACTAAGATTAAGACGCTATGAAGTTAATCGTAAGGATTTCTAACGGGAAAAACACACAAAGAGGGAAACATCCAATATTATTCATATAAAAGTTATTACAAAAACCGGTCGTTATATCCTCCCCACCTTAAGAAAAATTCCGCCCTCGGAATTTCCTAACACTCACGTGTCAGGAAACAAAAGTGGGTAGCGCTCTCGCATCTCATCTTCTCTCTCCCAAGTAGACTCTCCTGGCGAGCCGTGTCGCCACATCACCCTAACAAGATCGACTGTCTTGTTTCGGAGTGACTTCTGACGCCTGTCCAAGATCTGCACTGGCAGCTGGTCATATGTCAGATCAGGGCGAACAGTGATCTCCGAGAAATCCACAGCATGAGATGGATCGCTGATGTACCGACGAAGCTGCGACACATGGAAGACATCATGAACACCTTCCAAAGATGGCGGCAAGGCTAAGCGGTAGGCTACCTCGCCAACTCTCTCCAGAATGTCAAATGGTCCAATGTATCGCGGGCTCAACTTCCCTCGTTTCCCAAAGCGAATCACTCCTCGATTCGGGGAAATCTTCAGGAACACATGGTCACCTGGCTGAAACTCCAGCGGACGCCGTTTAGCATCAGCCCAATGCTTGAAACGGTCCTGAGCAATCCTCAGCCTCTCCCGTATGTTCCTCACAACATCAACAGCCTCCACGATCATCTCAGGTCCTAACAGCTCCCGATCTCCAATGTCATCCCAGCTCAGTGGCGATCGACATTTTTTCCCATATAGCGCGGCAAAAGGTGCCATGCCAATACTCGCCTGGTAGCTGTTATTGTAGGCAAACTCCACGAGGTGGAGATGATCCTCCCAAGAACCATTGAAATCCAACATACACGCCCTCAGCATGTCCTCCAAGATCTGGATCGTTCTCTCGGACTGGCCATCCGTCTGCGGATGGTATGCCGTGCTGAAACTCAGACTCATACCCAAACTCTTCTGCAGA